>VYZW01015487.1:1476-16343 GCA_013401315.1 Balaeniceps rex
CTGTAACAGGCAGAGAAACATTTGACAGGTTGATGGACACATTGAGAAAGTTTGCCTTGCCAGTCAACAACCCAGTGGCCTTTGGTTCGCTCAGGGCTGCAGCAGCACTGAGGGGGGGAAAAACACTGCTACCTCAAGACTCACAGCTATGAATCTACACGTGGTTAGCACTGACTGCTTTTGCCACTTGGCAGATTTCTTCAGCAAGTGGCAGAAAAGCACTGCCGCTACTGATTAAAGGACAGATAGGTAATATTTGCTGTCACTTAACAGCCCAAGGACAGCAACTGATTAAAACAGTTTTGATACTGAGTCTAGGGCACTGAAAACTGAACACAAGACCATGGTCAGATTAGTAAAAAAATTTTGCCATTACAGAAGATACAGACTGACCATGACATAAAGCAAAGAAAAAGGGAGACAGGTCCTGAAATGGGGAAAGATCTGCTCTGTAAACAGGTTTAGCATTCAGTATCCGAAGAAGGTGCTCTCAGCTTATTACTATACTGAACAAGGTGTATGTCGTATGTGCAGAGATTCACACAGGTTCCTTCCCTCATTTGACTGCCATGCTATCCTTGCAGCAGAGGTTTTGGGCATTACAGAAAACATCCCCAGATTTTAAAAGATGGGTGTATTTTTTATATAGGTACACATTATACATTAAAAATGACAAAAAATGTTCAAGATGAAAACTGCAAACCCACTTCCTCACAAAAAAAAAATCTGTAATAATTTAAATAGCATTAGTTTTAGAGCAGATATGTGGAATACTCCACTACTATCATCAACACTGATCTCAGATTAAAAATTAAGAGACAGTATGTTAAAAATCAGAAAGTTAAATCAACCTTTCACTTGTATTCTTCCCAATCTACTACTGAAAGAGCTTAATACTAGGTGTGACAGATCAGGCCTTTGCAAACTCCAAGCATTATGAATTCTGTAGCTATATTATGGGTAAAATACAAATTACAAAATACTTATTTTCTCCACATTAGTGCTACAAAAAAAGTTGATCAAAACTTGACATTTCTGCTTCCTCACCAAAAGAAGTCGGAACTGAAAAATTTCCCAAACAAGAGTAAATCTGGAAAATAAATTCCACTTCAGAAATAAACTCAAAGTTTAATATGAAACATAAGTCTTTTCTGAAAAATGGTTGTCTCAAAACTTTAGAATATTATGAGCTAACACAAAGGTTTTGAAGACAGCTTTGCCTCTAGTTCATGGAGTGCTCAGTTTCTATTTTTCCATCAAGCACCAAAATACCAGATTTTGTCATTACAAATATAAATGTGAGATCTTGATTTTAATTACAGGATGTTTCAGTGAGTGCTAAACTGTGGCTATTGATAAGAATTTTTTTTTTTTATAAAACTAAAAAAATACACCAGCTTGTCTGTTTCTTTGTCAGGAAATGTCAGTAACAGGATGTCGTGTATCCCAGTACAGGTATATATATATATATAAGGTATATCTTCTCCTGTGCCAATACTACTGACAGGTTAGGAATCATGGAAGACACAATAAGATATATGATCTCCTGTGCCAATACTATTGACTTAACAGGATACCACAAAAAAATAAAGTGACATAAATATTTTCAAAAAAATATTGCAAAAAAACTTAATTTTTAAATTGAAATATTGAAGGGAGAGGGAATTATGAGATGTTTCTTTGAAGTTGATGTGATTTCATGACAAAAAATACATTTAATTGGCAATGGAATACTGCTTCAAATGAAATTTAAACCTAAATACCTTTTTGTATCCACTGATAAAGTATCCTCAAGAGTTAAAATCATAAATAGATACACTCTGTTCGATAAACAGCTGAATGCCTTTCTAATCCACCCATACAATAGAAAGAACAAACCATTTGCCATCCTATAACGATGCTTCTAAAAATGTGGGGAAAACAAGTTGACAGCATTTTAGCTTAGTTTAGTTTTCAATTATTATGATAGGAAGAAAGAAAATGCAACTCTAAGCTTTGAAAGGATGAACAGCTCTGCATGTGCAAATCATGTTTCACCACGTTTAAGTACATATGTAACTATTTTCAAGCTATATGTGCAAAACAAAAGTAATGGAAGTTTTGTATTCTCCTCCCACTTGCATAATAGCTGACTGCATTTAATTGAAACCTTCCTCAAAACTTTTGAGCTGAGACTAATAATGGCAGTTTTGAGACAGCAGAATTTTACAAAAATGTAGTTGGTGGGGATAAAAAGAGGGCTATAATGAAAGTCTGTTTGCAACATTAACTAGAGTGTTTACTGGTGCAGAAATACCAGAAATTATCAACATACATCTTTGCTCAGGTAGGCTGCAAATAAAACTTGTATTGCAGAAAGGGAAATTCTTCACTGGATTTCCACAAGTACAAGGTATATTATCCCAAAAGTGCGAAAGAGAAAAAATATTAACTTTGATTTCTACAAGCCATTTGCTTGAGTTCCCCAAAGCAGAGAAAACTGCTTGTAGATGTACAAAAAAAGTCAAGGGCAAATCTTGAACAAATAAGAACTATGTTAGCATTTCTCATGTGTTGTCCCAATCATTGTTCAGAGACGAAATAAAGGTTTTGTTGATCAGAGTAACAAGCAGTGGTACTTCAGTATAGTGTACCAGGAACAAAAATTTCTATATCACTGATCAGTTTATACAGATATTTACAGTCCTATCTGGCAAAAAAAAAATAGATATTTGATGTAAAGAAGACCTATCTCCGAAATAATTCAGTAGTCTCTAAGCTAAAGTAAAAGGTACTGAAATTTAAGAAATTGTAACATGTCCCAGTGCATATAAATTTACTGCTTATAGGAGATGGAGGGCTAGATGCCGTAAAAGACACAAGCTCAGAAGCTAGATTTTGACTTAGTACATAACCCGACAATAGCCTAACAGCCTTCCTGTTTTACTTAATGTCTTCTATGCCGATGTCAGGACATGTGGGACACCCAGATGCGAAGCTTTCATGGCATATTTTTTGACAGAAGCATGATCTGAGTGTACATGTTATCTAGCTGTACATACAGCACAGGCTAGTACTTGCAAACTCAAATGTTGCATTCCTGGCTGGGTTCTCAGATAGACCCAAGAGAGCCAGATCATGAGCTCTGTTGCCTGGTGTAAAAGACAGAGCCAACAGACAGAAGAGGATCAGCAACTTTAACACAAAACCAGTCCCAGCCAGCATGCTGCAGGGAATGATGTGGGTCTCAAACATCAAAAATGGCACCAAAGGAAAACAGGCACTTTTCCCCACTTTCCTTACACCCAGCTCCTTACACTGATTCTGTTCCATCTTAAATAAGTCTTTCTGACTTTAATATCTAAAGGTGGGTAAAAATGAATAAAAATACCCAAGTTTTCCTTAGCTATTTAAGAAAAACAACAACAACAAAAAACCCAAACAAGAAAACAACCCCAAAAACCCCCAAACAACTGTTCTATTGCCTAAAAATAAACTACACATAGAAATATGTGTCATTGTCAAGCTCTTTCCCTTGGATTTCTTGCACTGAGAATCCAACTCAGGGGTATATTTCTGTAGTGCAATGATGCTTCATTCACCCTTGAAGTTAATCAGCGGTATTTGTTCCCTCTGGATATGTTTTTGAAAAATTCTTTTAATCCAAGCTTTCTTTTCAGGATGGCAGTCAAGACTGGAGGCAAAACAAAATTAACTCTGATTGTACCGAGCTACCAAGCTGCATGACTCAGCACTACAGACACTAAAAATTCAGCTGTGGAAAGGCACAAAGTGCTCACAAATACCTGACAAGGCCTGCTTTTCTTACTTGCCAAGCTGAGTCTCTGAGAAATTTCTTAATGGACTTGTAGCAGTGAGGAACAGGAAGCTAAGGATACATTTGTATGGGATGGACAGCCAGTCTTGAGCTGAGCCAAGCAGTACTTCTACATAGCATAGCGCAGTGCCACTCTGCAAGAGAACATTAGCGCAGTACTGCACTCAAGCTAACAGGTCCTGCTGAGCTCTGCAAGCTTGCATCACCTGCACAACATCCCACTGCAAAAGGAGCCTGCTTGACATAGTTCAGAGATATCTATCTAGCTTAGTTAAAGAGTATAAAAAAGCCAGCCAGAATTGTCGGCCCCTGGCATAACGGGATATGGTAAAACACTGCACCATCTAGAATTTCTATCACAATACCACTTTTAGGCAGACCTGACCACACAGGACTTGGCTTGGTTCCTTAGATCTATCCTCAGAACAGTGCAGAGAAAACTAACTGCAGTAGCCTGCCATAGCTATATAGGGGGCACACTGATTATACACAGCTGGTGACAGACTGGGTTATGTCATTTAGGGGAAGAGCACCTACAATGTCAACCTGTAATTCTATCCAAATAGTAAGCTCTTTAAAGATAATCAGTTGAGTTTTGCTTTGTTTCACACATTGGATCCATGATATTCATTTAAGCCTTGCAGTGCTACTGTAATAAGGACCAGTAATAACAGTTAAAGACACATCAGCTTTAAAAAAGTTTTTAAACAAATGCTGTCTTGAGGATGGTTAACCTTTCCTGCCTTTCATGAAAAAAACAAACAAAAAAACCCAACCTAAGACTGTTAGGTGTGACTAACAAAGGAAGACGTGTGGAAAGGATGTGTGTGCTACAATTCTTTAAAAAAAAACAAAGTCATAGCTTTGATCCAGGTCACAAACCTGCGTAGGCAGAGGTGGGGATGTACTGCACTCTGATAACTCCAAGGAGTAGCTTCCTACATTTAAAATCTTCCAGTAACATGGATATATATCACAACTGAGTTTCTGGAGCAGTATTCCCCTACAGGTCTGTGTGGCTATGACATGTGAAAAGAAACAGCAAAGTGTTTCCACAGAGAGGCCAAACTCCGTGCTCCATAGGTCAGCCTGCTCTAGTCCCAAGATCCATGGCCTTACACAGCTTCTGTGGTATGCAAGGCTGCAAATCATTACAGCTTAATAGAGCTCTAACAGAAGGACCAGCTCTCTGCTTTGCTCTATGCATCTCTGGAGAGAGTGAACTGACATCCAATAGAATGGTAATCAATACATACCTGACAAAAGTGATGTACATAAATTATAGATGAAGGATCATTTAAATACATTCAAACAGCACAGTTAGCCCTTCAGATGCACTTGAAATGTAGATCTTGTTATATGAAAATTGGTTTGTGGTACATAATTGTATCGGGAACATTTTCAACAGTAGGTCACGTTACAAACTCTGGCATAGGCAAAAGACCAGCCGCTTCAGAGAGACAATACCATCAGACTAACAACACAGTAAATTGCCAGGTATTTCCCACTTTCCCAAGGTCCAGCTCCTTTATATTAACTGTAATTTACCTTAAGGTATTGATTGCCTTCACCAAAGTGTTTATTTTAGAGTAGGAAGACTCTACAGAGGGATCTGCACAGGCTGGACCAATGGGCTGTGACCAATTGTATGAGGTTCAACAAGGCCAAGTGCCAGGTCCTGCACTTGGGCCACAACAACCCCATGCAACACTACAGGCTTGGGGATGAGCGGCTGGAAAGCTGCCCGGCAGAGTGAGATCTGGGGGTGTTGGTCGACAGCTGACTGAATATGAGCCAGCAGTGTGCCCAGGCAGCCAAGGCAGCCAACAGCATCCTGGCTTGCATCAGAAATAGTGTGGCCAGCAGGACCAGGGAAGTCATCCTTCCCCTGTACTCGGCACCAGTGAGGCCGCACCTCGAGTCCTGTGTTCAGTTTTGGGCCCCTCACTACAAGAAGGACATTGAGTTGCTGGAGCGTGTCCAGAGAAGGGCAACGAAGCTGGTGAAGGGTCTGGAGAACAAGTCTTATGAGGATTGGCTGAGGGAACTGGGGTTGTTTAGCATGGAGAAGAGGAGGCTGAGGGGAGACCTTATCGCTCTCTACAACTACCTGAAAGGAGGTTGTAGCAAGGTGGGTGTTGGTCTCTTCTCCCAAGTAGCAAGTAACAGGACGAGAGGCAATGGCCTCAAGTTACACCAGGGGAGGCTTAGATTAGATATTAGGAAAAACTTCTTCACTGAAAGGGTTGTCAAGTATTGGAACAGGCTGCCCAGGGAAGTGGTCGAGTCACCAACCCTGGAGGTATTTAAAAGACGGGTAGATGAGGCACTTAGGGACATGGTTTAGTAGTGGAGAGGTACGGTTGGACTTGATGATCTTAAAGGTCTTTTCCAACCAAATGATTCTATGATTCTATGATTCTTGCTTAGTGATTCTACCCCATTCATTGCCTGCTTCTTACCTCCACATTTCTGCTTTTTTGCAGAATCACTTTGATTGTCCTTCAGGCCAAGGAGTGCTGAAGGCACTATTAACATTATAACAACATTATTAGTCTGTTGTCCATCCCTTTGCTCAAGGACCTGAGCTAAATAAAGGCACACGTTATCATTTTCATCTTGCTTACACCACATTTGCACCAGAATAATTCCTCCTGGAGCAGTTCCTCAGCCAGGTCTCCTGTCTTCAGCAGCACTGTACTGATTTACACTAGTTAAGCATCCAGCCTATGTACTCTACACAAGCACAAGAGAAAAGTCAAGGCCACAGGAGACCTGTTCTTTCTGTGGTGCCAGCAAGAAATTATCTGAAGCACTGACATAACTAGTCCATGCATTTGTCATGAGCAAACTTTTCATTTTTCATCTTTATTCATCTCTCCCACAGCTTTACCTCCACTTATCACTTGTTTCTCCTCTATTCTTTAAGCACTGAGGAACATGAGAAAGAGCAATCCAATTTGATTCAGATATTCCCCCTCAGCTGAACAAGGAGTGAGCACCCTCAAAAATAGGAAACTATAGAAGTTTATTTTGCAATAATGTCCAGGGAGTAAGTTATTACTCCAGAGACAATTCTACCCAAATCATAATAGCTGGCTACTTCAAAGATACATTAGATTAGTCTATCTTTATCTTGTCATACGCAAGGTGTGGACAATTTCACATGGTAATTAGTGCATTAGACAACTGATTAAATCCAATTTGCTCACTAACCAAAAGTGTTAGGTCAGTGATGGAAACACCAAAAAAACACCCCAGTTTCTCTTATGTTAAACTTACCCAAAATCTCCTTCCTTCTATCCCGTGTATGATATACTCACAGCTTCTGAGCCTAGTATGAAGAAACTGCAGAAACAGACTATGTGCAGAGGTAATCCAGCACACACAAGAACAGAAAACTTGCAAGAGTAACTGATACAGAATATTTTGCATCAGCAAACACATTTTTATCACTGAGATCATGCCTAGTTTTTCCCCTCATTAACTTAATTCTTTTCTTGAGGAATACAACTTGATAGCCTGTCCCTAACATAGCTCTTACAGTCAAAATTACTTCTTTCATACTTTAATACCTCCCAGCTTTTAATATGTATTCAGCTATATGCAAGAGTGAAATATCCCGTTAAAATTTTGACCAAGCAATTCTATTGAAAAACTTACCTTTCCCTTACTGCAAAATCTTTATGTAGTTTGAATTTAAGCTAAGGAAAGTTGCTCTGCTCACAGCAGTAACAAAACCTATGAGCACAAGACTCAGTTTGGTTCCAAGAGTTTTACCCTACACAAGATGGCAAAAAGCAGCTACAAATGTGCTCAACCCTCTCAACCCTGAGCACTCCTGTAGCACAGAGGAAATCCCTGGCTGGCATAGAGCTGATTTTACAGCCAGCACATGTAATAACCTGGTAGATACCTACAGCTCAGTTTCTGCAACAGCCAAGTGCCTGAGTACAAGTGCAGAATTAGTGCAAGAAAATGGACTAATAAACTGGTTAAATAGCATGTAAACTGCCTTGAGCTCTGTGCTGCCACATATCTGGAATCCAAGACAACTCAGGTAAATTAATACAAGTTGCAGTCACCACAGCTGTATGTGTACCAAAATAGATTATTTTGATTCCAAGTACCCACAAATGCCTAAAATCAGACCAGAAGCTGTTTATTATAGATCCACATTAGCACATGGCATAAGCCCTTTCCAGCCCATATGCAGTCCTGCCTAGAATCACTTGGCACACAAGAGCAGAGGATGAGGTCTGAATAAAATAACATGGACTTCGTGAGGTCCTCTAGACCAGCATGACCTTACCGCTTTCATCCAGGCCATGCCCTTCCCCACAGGGAGCAGGGGAGCGTCTGTTCTAGCCAAGGATAGTCCACAAAATGCCTTCTCTTACGCCCAACTGCCAGCCTAGGGTGCTGGTGTGGCAGCCCCTTCTGTCCAGCCACACTGGCCACAGGAACCATTTGTATTTTCCCCATTCTGCAGCCCTCCCCTTCATTTTCCCTCGGGGAGAGCAGGAATGAGAGATTAGTGGAGGGGAAAACCATTGCTGGGATTATTTAGAGAACTACTATATAACATGCATTTTTAAAAGGAGGTGCCTGTGGGTGCATTTCATTGCTGCAGTATGTGAAATCATTTACATAACAGTTACTCAAATAGAAGGGAAGGCACAAAATTAGTAAAGCACATTGAAGTTCACTTGGATTGAGGTGATAGGATCTCACTGCCAATTGGGAATCAGGCAGCCTGGCAATGTCAGAGATCTTTGTGTCTCCTGATAACAGAGAAAGAAAGGGCTAAATCTAGCCTCTCTGGAGTGGTATGTGATGTGAATGGTGGACATTTGGTTAAGTGTCCATTATGCCTTTTTAGGCAAGGCTTCAAAATGCAAATGCCAGGTACTGTAACTCACAGCAGATCAAGGTGGAAAATATCTCTCTCCATGTATTAAACAGCCAAAAACTCTAAGAATATTCTAGGTCAAACTACAATACAGATTTAGATGTACAGATGAAGTACATGAAATATGACATCACATATAGATGCGAACTAGAATAAAACTGCCAGAGTTTAATTGGTCAATGGTGAGTTTGACTCTAGGCAGAAATATCTGCAAATTGTACTATATTGTACAAGAAACAAAAGCGGCAAAACCAAAGGTATAAAAGCAGACTTGCAAAATTAAAGCACAGCAACATTCCCAGCCACAACTGTAAATCTGGATACAGTAATTTATTAGTAACACTAAAGAAATTAACTAAATTATAATAATTGTAATAACAGCAGTTATGACAGTGGACTGGAAGTTCAGAGGAAACCAGGTAACGCCTGACAAAGAATATCAAAACCTTACCATGACCTCAGTACTTTTCACTCCCCTAGCACACTAGGGTAAGAAAATGGCAATGCAACCACACCTTTACACACAACTACTTCCTGTCATGCATGCCACCATATTCAGTACAGCCAGATGAAGCAGGATTTTATTTTGGGTTTACGGAAGCTGTGCTGTAATGGAAAAGAGGGAGAGAGAACGTGAGATCAAGTTATGAGCTCAGCAAGCCCCGGCAGGAGTAACTGGGCTTAAATAAAAGCTTAGAGGTCAGAGAAGAAAAGAGAAGGAGTTCAGAGAGACAGGCCTATCTATCTTTTTTGAGTATTACCAAGGCATTCAGGCCATTTCCACTTCCTGGCAATGCCTACCAAATATTTAAGGCAGCACTAAACATGCTAAAAAGTGCTGAATGTGCATAGCATCTCCCCTTTACTTGCTTCCTTTCCTGCTTTTTTTTTTCCTAGAATGATTGCATTTCACCCTTTTCTCCTTTTGTTTCACTTTCCCTTTCAATTTACAGTAGTGCAGACTGGTCCTAAAGGGAACTGCCGTGCCAAAGATGCATTTAGGCCAAGATTGACTGTGCATGAGTCTACCCTCTTGCTGAGCAGGCTGAGTGAAATCAGCAAAAAAACCTCACTGCACAAAGGAAGAGAGTCACTGGTTAACCCAGTTTCAAGTCAATCAAAACTATTCATGAATGGAGCAAATATTTTTGGCCAAAGGAGGAGAAAAGTATTCTGCATGGCCTAAGAATGAAAACATTATGTCAAATATTTGAATTGATCTAGAATTTTAAGCAGGGTTCCAAAGGTTAATTAAATGAAACAAAACATTGTTGTTGACTAAAGCAATTTTGTATCTTTCATTTTTATACTTGTTCACTAACAAAAACTCCACTTTTCACAAGTGAGCATTGAAAAACCAATGTTGCAGCACAGAACACAGAACCCAAAAAGCTGTACAACTTTTTTTATTGATAATGTGAACTGCCCACACATTGAGGATGATATTGTTATTAGAATTCAGTCAGCTGGTTCATTACATAAAATAATATAGTTCTTTCTGAAATAAGTTGGTAAATACTACCAAAAATTCAAAGAAGAAGGGATTTTGCTATTGTACACATCCTCCAGTTGACCTTTAGATGTTACTGGTCTGGTGCTACACTAAAATAAATTCTTATGTTTCTCCATCTTTTCCTCATCTTATTACAAGTTTGATTTACACATCATTTCTTCCTAAATATTGTTTCTATTGTTGAGACTAATAACCAATATTTCCTACAATTACCTCAGTAACATCTATATAGACATGTTACTTTAATGGTTGAAGATCTGGGTCTGGCCAACAGAATCTACAAGCTAGTATCTAACTACTTCCAGTGAAAATAAATGCAGCCCAAAGAACTACATGCCTCTACTTATACCTACACATAGTCTTAACATTGCTGCTGTTTGACAAAGGGTGTTACAGCAGCTTTGCCTGCATGAAGAGTTGAGTTACTGAGTGATCCATGGATGACAGGTGTTGTGGTTTAACCCAGCAGGCAGCTAAACACCACACAGCCATTCACTCACTCCCTTCCCTCCCCAGTGGGATGGGGGAGAGAACTGGGGAAAAAAAAAAAAGTAAAATTTATGAGTTGAGATAAAGACAGTTTAGTAGGACAGAAAAAGAAAGGGAATATAAAAATAATAATAAAAGAATATACATACAAAATAAGTGATGCACAATGCAATTGCTCACCACCGCTGACCAAGGCCCAGCCAGTTCCCAAGCAGCAGTTGTCTGCCCCCTGGCCAACTCCCCCCAGTTTATATACTGAGCATGACATCGTATGGTATGGAATAGCCCTTTGGTCAGCTTGGGTCACCTGTCCTGGTTGTGCCCCCTCCCAGCTTCTTGTGCACCTGACACAGCATGGGAGGCTGAAAAAGTCCTTGACAAGTGTAAGCACTACTTAGCAACAACTAAGACATCAGTGTTATCAGCATTATTCTCATACTAAATCCAAAACACAGCACTATGCCAGCTATTAGGAAGAAAATCAACTCTATCCCAGCCGAAACCAGGACAACAGGACAACGCGAAGAGGACTTGAGCATAATAAGCCATGGCCAACAGCACAACACAAGCTAAAACTAAGCATAATGAGCTTTGGTAGGATTTATGGGTTAACAAGTGAAAGGAGAATACCTGAAATTGCTGGAATGTTGTACCATTGATATTAGCATAGACTAATTTGATCAGCAGCCTGTGCTGACACCTGGATATTAAAAAAAAAAAAAAGACAGGAGGAAGGGTACAGAGCTGGTATGCATACATCTGTCACCACATAGAAGCAGAGCGTGCAAGGTAAAACAGTTATAGATTGGCACTGAGCCACCACCACAACCTTACACTGAGATGAGTCAGAGCAAGTGTCCAGTCCCCCAGGCTTGACTGCACCTACTTTCTGGAGTGATAATTGGGGCAGGTCTCAGTTAATGTTTTTTTGTGTTTATGTGTTTTTTATGTTTAAAGCTTCTCTGACACAGTCTATCCCTCACTTGGTCCACTTACTAAATAGAGCCCAACAGCGTCATGTTGTTTAGCGTGCCTTTTCCCATGGGGAAGGCAGAAGGCCAAAGGACTCTCCACACTGAGATACATGGTATAGCCAAGGCATCCTGCTGCTGCCTCATCATCATTGCTGACAGCTGTCCAAAGGAGTAAACTGTCAACCTCATTGCTGCTGAGTTAGGATCACTGTGAACTACACAGTTCAGCAGAGACACTTGGCTAGTAGATGCTCTTGCATTTTTGCTCATAAGACTACCAAGAAAACAAAGTGGAGAAACACTTCACTTCAATATCCTTAGACTGCTAAAACACAAGCACTTAAAAATTCACAGACTGCTTTCAGCAAATAATCTTACATTTGCAAATGCCACTGCAGATGTCACAGCGATGAACTCACCAATGTAAAAATACATTGACTGTTTGTCAACCCATTTGCTAACCACTGAACCAAACCAGCTCATCATGAAATATTCATAATAAAGGAAGAAATCAGGCAAGTTGGCCCATTTTTAGGTTTTGCAATAAGTTTAGAACTTGGGTCATGGTAGGCTAAGTCTCCTCATGCTCCAGGTCTGTTGTGAAATGAACCGCAGCAGAATTACAGCTTTGTAGTACCATCACAAGCAAGAGGCCTTTTCACATGATTTCAGTGGAGCACAGGTGAAGAGCTGAAGTTCCAAGTTTCACTCAATTCTGGCAATAGAGGTAGATGTGTGAGCAAGCAAAATCAATTAAACTAAATGTTGCTAAAGCAAATCCATGCTCATTACTGTGGAATCCAGGCTTTAAAAGGGGGAGGGGAAAAAAAAAAAAAAGAACACTTGGTCTCTAAAAGGCAAGCATATCGCTTTACATACATCTAAATCACTGAGAAAGCCACTCCATCCCAAACTCCACAAGACTTCTAAGGAAAAAAGCCTTTGTAAACACTGCTCAAACATTTCAGAAAAACTCCAGAAACTTGCTAATAAAGACTTAAATTCACAATATTCAATGATGCATCTTTTTTTTTGAGAAAGGAACAGACTAGGGTACTCCCCCAAATTAAAAAGCTGCCTAAGCATACACAGACATCTCAGTCTTTGTACTGTCCGAAGTTTCATCATATTGCAGATACTAGCAGCCTAAACTTCTACCTTCTGAAAATCAGGATTATTGTTGAAGTCTCACATTATAGTTTCTTCCTAGTTTGTTTGTGTGTAGCAAATGCCAACTCACTAGGGAAACTATTATCCAGGAAAATATTTCTGAGACACTGAGAAGCATGATCTGCCAGGTATATTCTGAGAATTTATCTTGAGATAAGCCTCAAAAGGCCCAAATTATGGAATGCCACTAGGCTCAGAAGTTAGGCACCAGACTGCTTTGCTTTATCAAGAACACTGAACCAAAAACATGACCAAGGGTGCCTAAGAAACATTACTGAGAAAAATTGAATTCCTCTGGACTTCTGGCAGGCTGTTCCAAGCTTGGAAAGCAAATGAGTTTTTTTAAGGACTGCAATTTTTGACCGGGCTCTTAAATCCTTTTATCCAGCTTTTTATCTTATTTTGCTCAGTCCCTGTCCCCAATACCATTTGATTATGAAAGTTTTCAGTCTGTCCTTTCACAGAGATCCAATACCTGCTCGGTGCTACTATACTCAGTGTCAGCTAAAGCAGGCTATATCCCTGCAAAGGCTAAGAATTATCAGTCCTTTTCTATACATCACTGCTTCTACTAACAGAGATGCAGTAATTTCTTATTGCAATAAATTAAATTTCCAATTCTTGCTCTGTGAGTTAAAGAATTACCTAAACAATTGTTATATGCAAATTCCCTGTAGAAGGGAGGCAGCGGGATATATTGCCATCTCATATGAACAAGCAAGTTCATCTCATATAAACAAGTGCCTTACTGTAGAGCTACGGTCCCCCCTTCCCCAGACCCTAAAAGCAAAATACCTGCCATATTCATAAATCCCAGATAGCCTGTTAAGTCCCAAGAGCTACTCTGAAATGAGTTTCCATCTTCACAGGAACTACATTATTCAAAGGACCTTGCACTTCTAATTTGTCATTGTAATGTGTTCTTCAATACCTTGCACTGACATTGTGTAATTTGACAGTGTTACATGAATTGGTCTCTGAGGACAAGTTATCCAGTAATATTCCCAGTGCCATTAGTTTCACTGCTGAACATAGCCACTTTCACAAGAAGGACAGAGGATGTAGTTATTGCAGAATAATTATTTCCATATTGGTTAATTTTGTTACAGAGAGTAAAAGTGGCCTCACTAAAGCTTAAACAACCTCCACCACCCTCTCTCTCTCTGACAGTCTCTTAAAACAAAGCTGAAACTGCTGAGACAGCAGTGATCAAAATTTATCATGTTCTGCAACAAAACGTTCTATTGCTTAAAAGTCTTTGGGGATGACACTACTCTTTTTCGTAAAATAGCACCTAAAAGACTTTGTACAGTAGCTCCACATGCTAAAATACACACTTCAAACCATGCATTGCCAGCAAATCTCTAACCATCAGCAGCACTCAGCACATGGAAGTGCTTTACGGAGCAAGGGGCAAGGAAGATAACAGATTTGGGGCCACTAAAGGAAGAACAGTGATGAGAAAACATATATACCAAGTTTGGCACATCAAGAGATTTGCTCTTTATCCAGAGCATACTGTCCTCTTCATTCACATTTCTCTTCAAATAACACACTGTTCTAACAAAGAGTACTCTCTCTCTCCTTTTTTTTTTTAACAGCTGTTATCCATAGATTACTCTGATAATGACTAGACAAACAATGTTATCACACATATGTCCCTTAAAGCATATTTTAACATAGTTTAATTAAGAATTAAGGAACAGCTATCACCGCAATCAGTGAAAAGTGCAACTCATTAGACCAGACTATTATGGATGTGGAGAAAAACACCCTATAAACCAGGCACTTAGCTATTTGATTATGTTTTAAAAATACCAAAACAACGATTATATAAAAATTACTGGTAACAAATTTGGCAGAAAGTTATATTGACATTTCAAAAGAACATCAGTCAGAGCAAATAAGTATGTCTTCTAAGCAAAGTAATAGGAATTTTCAGCTTCGCATATAGCTTTGCTAAACTAGGGGTTGCAAAATTATAGCTCATTT
>VYZW01015488.1:2704-25146 GCA_013401315.1 Balaeniceps rex
GTTCCAGCAATTACTTCCTGTAGCCAGGTTTTGGAGGAGAAAAAGTGGTACTAGGTTTCTTGCTTTTGGCAATAAATATAACCCATATAACATTATACATTGAAAACATAGCAAAAAGAAAGTCTCCCTTCTTAATAAAAGTGAGTTGATGTAAGTATTTCCTGTTCAAATGAGTATAATCATGTCTCGGTTTGGAATACTTCAGTATCACAAGTGATAACAAAAATATTTGGATGAATACGGTAATGAAGAGGTTAAATCTGATTGTAATTAGATTTCAGTATGCATGGTCATGTGGCTAATAGTAAATTTTCCTTGATTAACTGATCCTGTTTGTTAAGAGCTCCTATTAACATTAGCACACTCTATGTTGGCTGGAGAGACACACCATGGACCAGTGCAAGATTAATGAAGGCAGGTACGCATGCTGATTAGAATGTGGCAGTTTAATAAACTCTTCTAACATTAAATTATTTAATGCATTCATGCTCATGTAGGCTATTTGATGGTCAGCTTGACCACCTATGTGTTAATATTGGGAATTGAAATGCAGAGGATGGAAGAAATATAGCAGTGGATGAGGTAATTAGCTCTCATGTCTGATAAATGGGGCAATACCTATGTGTATACATGTTTTAGCACATCACAAATGGTGCTTTCATTAACTGGAATCTCTTGCTGAAAATTTTCTGAACGTTTAGTTTGATTTTGATCCCATAAACAATTCAGCTAACTACTATAGCCAGTGTCTGTTTAATATTTGAAGCAAATTTAAAATGAGCTATAGTGATAAAACACATTGTTAAAATATAACACAAAAATTATCCTTGAAGCTTCAAAGTCATTTGGATGTTCTTTCAGTGTACTGCTCTGAAACAAAGATAATGTTTAATAAACATTACCTGAAAAGTTACATGCTGTGGGCTGATACTTGTTTTATCTTGTGTATTACTCTGTCCTGTGTCACTAGCCAGAGGTTGTTAACTTCGCAGGAAACTTGTTGAAGTTTGAGGAAGACGTCAAGCCAAACAGTTGCTCTTCAAACCAGTACCAGCATCATCTAAGTGTGCACTTGAGTTATACACTGAGTTGCATTCCATCTTGTGGGGCAACACAACTCCTGTGTCATACGCTGTACTGACTCACATTAAAAGCAACATAAAACAAAGGCAATGTTTTGATGAAACGTCGTGTGTCACAATCTGACGCCCTGCATTTTTTTTTCAGTGGCATCCAAAACGCAACGGTGGGAGAGCTGAGGACTAGCCTGGAAGTCCTTCTGCCCAACCCTTTTTGCTGGCATTTGAATCTCTTTTCAGACCATTTAGCAAATCTAAATAAATGACAGGAATGGCTGATGGGCTTCAATTCAACGCTATGTCCAGCTTCAAAATCTTTAACAAAATATAACCTTGCTAAAGCACTTTGGTGAATGAGCACTTTACTTATTGACTGTGGTCTCTGTCCATTCATTTACAGTAAGCCATTCATTTCAAATAGCTTTTGTAACATTTTAAAGATTAAAATGATATAAAATGAATAGCTTTAGTACTGATCAGCCATGTAAGTGCATATTACTAGAATTTAATTAGCCAAGCTATTACGTCATTGCCAACAGTACAATGTGACAATATTGATGAAAACACCCCATCACTCCAGGCCTAGGAATCTTACCTAAACATAGGTCTATTAGACAGGATTGGGGTGGAAACTGTGCCTTTCCTGATAAAGTTCGGGTGCTATCACCGCAAAATATTTGAAAAAAAAATAAAATCAGGTGTTTTGAAGGTGTATGTGGGACAGAAAGACATCCATAAAATGTAGGTAGCATTTAAAGGCAAAAACAGTAGGACGCTGTCAGGAAAAAGGGGATGCCTGGTGTTGGCCTGCTTGTGCACACTTAAGACATCTGAAAGAGCTTACCACAGCTCAAAAAGCAGAAGATGACATAGATGAGTCCAGAAAAGAAGCTGATCTAAAAGAATGGTTTTGTTGAATCTTTCTTGAAAGCATGATGGAGGCGTGTAAGCACTGAGAAGAAGGTGAGTCTCAGTTTGTGTAAGCTAAGAGAAGCCTAGAGAGTTCTGGCAATGCTGCTACACGGGGTTTGGTGACATGGACAGGGGAACTGTTTCTGGCTGGCTGATGCCTCCTATGTGCAAGCACAACAGGATTTTACCATCAAACAAGATTACTTCACAGAATTACCTATCTCAATTTCTTCCCTAATTGGAGCTATCAGAAGATCCTAAATTTCTGTCTGCCTTCTTGGATCAACTACAGTGATATCATTTTTCATCTGCAATTGCTCCTTAAAATGATAATAATAAGTAAAATCAGAAAAAATATAGAATCATTTAGGTTGGAAAAGGTTAGAGTTGGAAAAATACATCCCACCCTTCATTCTAAGGGAAACAGACTTCATTAATTTCCTTCCTCCACCTTGCAATACAACATTTAATTTAAAAATCTGCCTTTGCTGACTTGGATCTCAAGCAGTCATATTGGATTTCATCTGGTTTCACTGCATTTCCCATGCTGTCCCTCTGGGCAGTGTCTGCTCCTTAAGACTAGCGCTCTGCTGCATGCCAAATTCCACTCACATTATGGTTAGAAAAGACTGCTAATCATCAGGTAGAGGCAAGAAGGCTGGCAGCATACAGATCCAGTCCAAATCAGACATAGGAAATAAATGGTTTGGAGGGACAGAATCAAGGAGAAAAGCACCAGTAAAAGTAAAGGAAAGCAGAAGTGGGAAGAGACAAAGATAATGCGAAAGCAACATTAGGAAAAGATGGAGGCAAAAGTCATAAAAAGAGGATGCACATGCTTGCAGCTTGATTTAATCCCTAACTGTAGCTCCTGAGGACTTGTTGGAGTAAATGATTATATGACATGGCAAAGAGGAATTCCCAGGCAGTGGAAGGTGCCATGTCAATTAAAGGGAACCTTCCCAAAAACTCCTTTCAAAGAGGCTATCTGAACATTAAGCAAGATTTGTGGGTGCAGGTAGGTCATGGACCCCCACATCTGTGAGGCCATGTGCCACATGGTGTAAGGAAGAACATCCTGAAGTTTGATCACTTGTCCTGCTTTGACAGATCTGAAGATAAGAAGAGACGATTTAATATATGGCAGGATTAAGAGGAGGCATTGTCAGATGAACTGCCTACATCTTCCTAAGCGGCTTCCTTTCGCTTGTAAAGGCTTTGACAGTTCGCATTCTCAGATGCAGATTTCTATAACAGAACTGAAAGGTGTGTAGTATTGTACTCTCTGACAAGCCTAGGATCCTGAATATCATAAAGACACAAGAACTGCATTGCATTAGGTAATTTTTTGAAGTTGCTGTACTTATTCCTGTGCTTGTCTAATCCTCTCTTCTCTCTCTTCTGTAATCTCTCCAAGTCCCCCTCCAATGCCCTTCCAATTACAGTTCCATGCTGCCCATCATGTCGTCAGTTGGAAGATACTAGGTTTGGATTAGCACTAAATTCCCTTAAGTCTTTCAAAGTCTCCACCTGGGTATGAAGTAAGCCTGAAACTTTAATTATATCTGCCCAGCTGATACAAGTTGTTCTTTCCAGCTAGATACTTGCACTTCAGGAGACCAGACCAGCTAGTAGTTTATATCTTCTGAGCATGGGCTAGCAACAAATTTGAAAGAAAAGCTCCCTGAACAAATTGGCTAATGCAGTATGGCATTTTTAGTCTTGAACTGTGGCGGTTTTCTTAAGCAGATGACATATTTTTCACAAGTAGCTGCTGCACAAACAGCTCTCAACATGAATGATGTTGGAGTCCGCTTACTTTAAATGACCAGTGAAATCAAACAGATCGTGTTTTCAGTGAAGTTGCCAAAATTCTTGCATCTACAAATATACAGATTAGCTAAGCCCTACTGAGAAGGACCCAGGGGCAGTTGAGTGAGTTCAAGCCTTGCCTTGCTCCCGATGCACACCTACGGTCACTCTGCATGTACCGCTGAGGAACATAAGCCAATGGGTATCACGTTCCCATTCCCAGTGTTTCCTCAGCTGTGCTGTGCTCTATTTGCATTATTTCCACGTGCTGCTTTGACTCAGCATAGACTTTGGAGGGGTAAGACTCTCTTTTGCTGTTTCGGAAATTGAATCTCCTTGATTCTAAAGTCCTGGTATGTAAAACAGTAGAGTTGTTTATTATGTGTCAGGAAGACTTTATAGCCTCACCTGACCTCATTATCGGTCTAAATAGACTGTTTTTAATAAGAATACAACAGCACAAATCAGTAAAGTCACATACAAAATCCAAAATGTAACTGCATTGCAGTGTCTTAACACAACTAAACCTGAGAAATACAGTCTAATACATTTCTTCCCTAATTCCTTTAAAACCCACACAGGGACACCAGGATATAAATGAAATTTTGGGTTGTTTTGTTTAATGCTGCTTTCATGTCTATTTAAGTGCAACTACCTGGATCAGATGGATAGATAATTTGCCTCCTAACGGCTCATGCCCTTGCTTTATTAATCTGGTTATCTTTAAGAGCAGGTTTTCCAGGTCAAGACCCTGAGGGGAGCCACTTAAAAAGAATACTCTTTGTTGGCATACAAATGACTATGATGTGCCAGTCACCTTCCCCCATTTATCCTGGGAGAAAGCAAGGTTTGGTTAGCAAACACCAGCTGTGCCGCTACCTGAAAAGTACTCTCACCTATTCCACTCCACAGCTGCCATCAGCAAAGGATGGAGGTTCATGGGGATGTCTCTGCTCCAGGGACAGAGGATGACTCTTGGATTCAGCTTGCTTCTCCAGAGCATGTAGCCACAAAGCTTGTGCCTGGAGAAGCATTTTTTGATGCAAAGAAAATACGTAAGGTCCTGCTACAGACTAAGAGCAGTTAGGAAAAAAATTACAACCATTTTATCTTGTTTCTTCCTTTCTTAGGGATGCTGGGTGCACAGCTAATACAGCCCAGACTTACTATGACAAAATATTCTTAAAAGTAGTTTTTCTACTAGAAGATTTTGAGAAGTACTAAAAATAGCCCCTAGTAAGCACTTTGTAAAGAGCACCTAGTGCACTTTATATATTTAGACTTGTACAAATATCCAGTGCAATGTGGAGGGATTAGGCCAGACAGCTACCATTAGCAGTAATGGCTGTTCCACCCCCGAATTCCTGGGTGTGACACTGAAAATTACCTCCAAGTATCAGACTGAACTGAGGTTTGGGGGTTTTTTTGCCTTTTGATTTCAATTTTTTCAAAGGCTGCTTCAGAATTTTTTTAGGCTGTTTCAATACCCAGAAGTGCTGAAAGGACTCCTCATGGAGTTAATTCCAATTGGTAACTTGACTTTGAAGAATATACACATATATATATATAAAAACTTATATTATTATATAAAAAACCCCGCTAGATTAAAGGAGCACCGCTGTTGCAAAGTCAAGTAAAATTAAGGAATATAAGAAGTAAGGTGGCTCATTGTGGCAGCAATTAAGGTAGCACAAACACTCATAATCTTAATTCATCCCCCTTAAATTCATGATTTACAATATGGTTTTAAATTATATGTTACATTATTGATTTTTCCCCCAGGAAATACTCACTTCAGTCCGTGTCCTAGGTAGATGGCACTCAAACAAAGGAGCAGGGCAGGTATTCAATATTTTTGTTATCCTCACTGTTCAGAGAGTGGTCGCCCATCTTCCTCAGTGCACACTCTCTTCAAACTGTGTTTTACAGAACAAAGAATTTTCATTTACTTGTGGGATAGTCTGTTATCCTCCATGGTATAGTATCTGAATATTTCTCAAACATTAATGAATTTATTTTCAGAACAGCCCTTTGGTTCATTTAATTGTAAACCATTTTACAAGTGGGAAGCTGAGGCACAGAGCTAATAAGGTTAAAAATATCTGCTCATCTTGGGTTCTTCTGAGATGCCTAACACTGTTTCTCCTTACTATTAAGCATTATGCAACACTATATTTGTTCAAGTGTACTTCCTATTGACCTATTGTAGTTATGAAGCACTTCACTAAATCAGAGCATACCTCTGTGGGGTAATGAAAACACACTTCTTCTGGGTCAGCTGACACGAGTGTAATACTGTTGCCATTGGCAGCAGCAAGGGTTGGGTTTAAATTTATGGGAATTACAACAAAAACTCAAGCCATCATAATGAACCTAGAGATAACTACACCGAGTTTTCTGGTGCTAAAACCAGAAAGCTAATTTTCCCACTTGCAGAGCAGCAGTGTAACAACCCATATTTTCATTAAAGGTAGAACAGAGGACTACGCCCGTGTAGATAAGCAGGGAATGACTCATTTATAAAACGACAACTTTACACCTTACACTCTTTTCCTCCAGGAGTCCACGTGGGGCCAGCAGGCTGCTTTCCCCTCCAGCTCGTGGTTTGCCATGACCCATTCTTGATGGGTAGCAAGGCCCAGTTCAGGCTGGATCCAGCCAGGGGTGTGGATTCTTTCCACCAGCTGCCCTGACCGCCTGGCTCCTGCCAGCACCAAGCCCCGCGCCGCCTCCCTCCCCAGCTACGGCCCGCGCTGCTCCTCACCTCGCTGACGGCGCTTCAGCTAACTCCAATGTTTTTACCAACAGCCTCTGCTACTCCATCCCCGGGAATACTGCATGGGGTACTGACAACTAAACACACTTTCTTGGAGTCCCTTTCATATGAGCACTCCAGGGCCAGGAGCTCTCGCTGTAGATGACGGCGACCATTTCCTCCCCTCCCTGCCTACATGGGCACATACAGACAATTAGCAGGCCCAGGCTTCTGTACGCTGGCGCAGGAATGGTCCTCCAGTTTCCAGGACCTGTTGTCCTTTAAGGACACAAGTCTCTGTTAGCAGAAATGACATTCAAACACCATAAAACACCACGTACAAAACCTGGCATGTCTCAGACAGAAATAGCCCATGGCAGAGCCGTCTCCCCTTTGCTCTTCCTCCCGGCTTCCCCTGCCTCAGGGGTTCTCGGGCCGAAGAGGGAAGTAGGGTTTTTGCTTTCACTGTAGACCTCAGTTGCTCTGCATTTTTAAAAGATTTCTCCAGACATAAGATAAGAATCCAGTTCTCCAGGACAACATTTAATTGCCAGCCTCCTTAATGGATCTGCTTTTTTCTCTCCTTGTCTAGTGGGACTCTTTCTTGTATTTACTGTTCCTCACCCTAGCCTCACCATCCCACCCTTTTCCTATCATTTTCTCCCAGCTCCCACACCCAACTTACTTTTTCTACCCTCTTCATACTGAAATGAAGTGGGGTCCCAGGATATAGCAGAAGGGCGCTGAGATATCAGGAAAGTTTATTCTCACTCTCAGTTTTGGTGTTCAAGAACCGAAGTGCCCACCTTTTGGTGCTGGCAGCAGCGCTGCAGGAAAAGCCTGCTCTGCTTCAGCAGCTCTGGGGAAGGAAGGAATATTGGTGCTCTCCAGGGATGTGATCTCCACACTCACTGATGCAAAAGGAGGGAGAGATTAAATCTTGCCACAGAAAAAAAAAAAGAAAAAATTTGAAGAATTTAGCTGCTGAACTCTAACAACTCTCCCTGAAGCAAACAAGAAAACGCTGACCGGATTTTTTTATAGCAGCTGATGACTTAGCCAAGCTTTCACGCTTCCTTCATGACGACGGTGAAAGCCACCCCCCGACATGCTTGTCACTGCTGCCAAATGGCAAGTCCTTGCTCCTTGCATGGGAGCACCGTTGCTTCTCAGTAAGACTTAAAGCACTGAACACGGACAAAGCAACGTGTTTTCCCTCATTTTATTCTCTGAAATAGAAGAACACTTTCAGCAAAATTCTGAAACAAAATGGATTTTTTCAATCTAATTATTTCAATTAGCAACTGAAAGGGGTCTTATAATGGGTACTTGCTGTCTGGGTTGTGACTAATACAGCAAGAGTGCCAACTGATGTGTCTCTTGCAAACAGATGGGTGGCCCAACAAAGATACATATTTTTACACCTTTCTGAGTCATCTGGCTGGAGAAGAAACATTTAAACTTGAATTTTGTCTGCTATTACAAGCATTCACTTGTCATCAGTCCACTAAGGGGGATGATGCTGTGGGAGAACACCTGTCTACACCAATTTCTTGTCCTCTTCAATCCATAATTATATCTCCCTGGGGAAAAGGTGCTCAACTTTGTACCACAGGCACCTCCGAGTAATTATTTCACTCTGAAATTACATTAAAAGTATTCTGCAGAGGGTTTTTTTTAATTTTCTGTTTTGAAGAAGGCAATATATTTCAATAATCTTGTGTTGATTTTTTTTTTTATTAAACCCTCTACAAATTTAAGAAAATATTTTAAAAGTTTTTTTTAAATATTGAAAAATCACCTTCTTTAACAAGAAAGCTCACTCTTAGCCATTCAACACCTAACATGTCAAAACGAGAAAACGAGCATGCAATGTAAGGCTAAAAGGGGGTAGCTCTCACTGTGACAGATTGCTTTCAGCAACACCATCAATAACCACAACAGAAAAGCTTCTTGAATCTACTTGCATGAGTCTTATACTTAGCTTACCAACCTTACAGCTCAGGAATTGCTTCTTCTACGGTCTATACAAAACCAAATAGAATCAGGGGATCATGCCCTCATGAGGTATCTGGACTGTATAACAGTAATAATTATAGAGCAGTATTATTAACAATCAGCCTACATTTTTCACTGTGACAGATTCAATGCACTATGGAATCCAACTTTTAATTGAAAAACAGTCAAACTATAGCGTTCCTGCTTGCAAAGATAAACTTTTCATTTGTACATGGATGCAGCCTTGTCTCAGTCTAATGCAACAGCTTTGAGGAAGATTGCCCTCATCTGCCTCAACTGTTAGTTATTTGCTAAACCTAATGCCTCAAATCTCCCCAATACTAGATAGCAAACCTGAGAAAATCTCAGCCTATGTTTTCCTTAGTGTGGAATAACTGCTCTCTTCAAGCATGTTTCAAATCAGCCCAGAAGGATTCTGTTTGGACCCCAGAAACTGAAGTGCTAAAAATCAGTGTTGGAAAACTCATATAAAATAATAGGAAGTCCATATTCATTATTATCATTGCAGCTTGAAGTTATCATCTAGTCCTAATACTAAGCTAAAGCTTCAGCCCAGGGGCAGTAATTTAAAACTTTTTAGGCTGATTCTATAAAATGGGTACATACTCTGAAGTATAAGATTAAATTATCATTGATTTTATATTTAAAACACTGATCTGTCAGATAGAAAGGTGTTAGAGATAGTCACTACAACACATCGTTCAAGGCTGTGCTTCAAAAATCCCAAACTCGGATATCACCACCTTTGATTAGCACAGACATCAGTATCTGAATGCAATGTGCCCCTCTATCTCCCACCAAGATATAGCTAGATAGATGTTGGGATAGTGAATGTCATATTACCTTGTAGCTAAAAACACCACCTTCAACTCCTCTAGCTCTCAGTCAAGAGCTGATAAACAAAGTGCAACTTGTGATCCAGTTTTGAAAAAGGGAACCACATGTAAAAAACACCTGCTAGGTTGTATGATGTGAGTCCTTGGGAGCACTCACATCTTCTGCATTAAGAGACATATCGACCTAGAGAAAGTATCATGGAAAGAAAAATTCAGGCATAAAAAAAGGTAATTCATAAAATTAGTGAAATTATAAAGAGAATCTTCTGAATTTTTGCTTAACCTCCCGCCTGTAAAATGGAGGGCCGAGGCCAACAAAGATTCAATATCGGTGCACTTTTAGAAAACTGGAAACTACATCCAGAGGCTGCTGTGCCCTAGTAAAGACCTTTGCAATGGCCTCATAGACAGACCTCCATAGAGTTTCCTCCATGCAATAAATGTCAAGTACATACTCATTTGACCTTCTCAAGTAAACCGAGAGTGAGACAAAAAAATGGGAAAAAATATTCTGATTAAAAGAGCAATGTGCATCTTACCTTGCTTGCTGTGAATTTTTGATGTAGAGTGAGCACAAACACCTCAAAGAATCATCCGAACAACTGCTCAGTTAATTGCTGAAAGAATCTCCATGTATTTAAGTGGAATTAGGGCAACTGACATAGCAGTTCTTTTTGCAATAACTTTGATAGACAATAAGTGCTCCTCCAGATGTCATCCTGGGGAAGGCAGTGCACATCTATCTCGCATATTTGTCTCTGGGACAGGTGGCAATAAATTTCTACTTCTCTGCTTTAATTCTGATGGTCAGACAGGCAGACAGGCATTTATTTCACAGTGGATTCCTTTTTGTCAGCATTTCAGAATATTAGCTCCTTCACAGTCTTCCTAGAACCGAGTCTTAGTTCGAATTTCATGAACACCAGCAGTTGGTTCACATAAAGGTCAGTTTCCTAAATTTCATCATACTGCCTTATATTGATTCACATTAGGCCATACAGAGAAGATCCAAGTTTACTTCTGCTTCGCCACGAAATCTTTTGTAAGTTATACAGTGGGAAA
This sequence comes from Balaeniceps rex, assembly GCA_013401315.1. NCBI lineage: Eukaryota > Metazoa > Chordata > Aves > Pelecaniformes > Balaenicipitidae > Balaeniceps > Balaeniceps rex. Next base: position 13,180 of record VYZW01015488.1, read on the forward strand.
AGGTAACAAATCTGAGCTGATCAGTTTGTGAAACCATGTTAAGGTAAGTTATGTGGAAAATTGGACTGATGCTGCGTTTACAGCTAAAATCCACTTAAGCACAAGAAAATAAATGACATTCCAACTAGACATGCATTCCTACTAATTATCATGAATCAGGGTGGGGGAACTTGTTAGTACTTAATACATCATGGCTCTCTTTTCAGGTCCTAGACTCTTCTGCTAATTTAGCATTCAGAATAAAGTAAGACCTTTAATGTTTAAACAAAATGGTTAATATTTACATAGAAAAGTTCTGTTTCTGATAATAAGTCAGTACAAATGCACAATGAAAATTGCTTTTTCAGTATTTGATACTGGGCTCTGATACTGCTGATGTCACTAAAACTGTCATTTTAAACCACCTGAAGTAGCCTTTACAATAACAGTCTAAATAAATTTACGATGTGCATACAGGTTTAACTAGGATCCAGACATGAGATTTTAAATAATACAGATGTTGTCTTGAGTGGAGGCTTAAAGCACAGTTGCACTGGAGCCAACTTAAAGGATCCAACTCTTTAACGAAGAGTTAGTTAACTTGTGTCATATTATATTGCAATCTCCCATTGTAGGTATCTCTTATATGTTAATTACCGGAGCAGCAGCCAATGTAATCACTCATCACCGGTGGCCCAGCGCCAAACCTTTTTGCTATGGTTCTTGAATTTCTGCTCACCGAGTCACTCAGAAGAATCCTTGCTACTACTTCACTATGCACAGTGAATACCTTTGTCTTCCAGATACCCTGGCCGTTATGTATCTCCCACAAAACATCTGTGCAACTACTACAGAATGCTTCTGGGTGCTGATGGAATATTAAAAGGGACTTGCTGGAAGAAATCAGAAACATAATCAAGAAGAATAAAAAGGGTCACAAAAATCCAGATAAATGCTTTAAAGTAAAGAATGAGAGGAAAAACAAGATAACAGGAGTGCGAGTGTGCAGAAAAGAAGTGAACGGGATGACAGCAGAAGAGCATAAAATGAACATGGAGAGAGGTCAGTGAAAGAAAAGAACTGGATTTTGGCCTGCACTCCCCGCGGCTGAGTTTGGCTACTACTGAAGCCAAAAGAAGGATTAGACAATGGCTTTTGCTATGAGGGGACAGTCCAGCCCCTGCCCAAGCCTCAAAAACTTTTACAAGGACCAGAAGGTATTGAGACTTCCTTCCACGCATGAACTACGTCTCTCTTTCTGCTGGAAAGATGCAAGGTTTCCTTGAGAGGTGGGGGGAAAAGAAGATGCCCCTACCACCAGAAAGGTGAAGAAAGGCATAGGAGTCTCACCATGCAAACAGCTCCCCCAGCTCACTTGGGTACGAGGTTGCTAGGAGGTGAACAATCAAAGCATGTCCTGTAACTACAACACTGCAAAAACCACGTCAACGAAAAATATTATACCAGCTCCTATCATGCATGCCTCTATTACAGTGAAATGGTACTTTTTTCAGTTGTATACTACCTTTAAAGAAATGGGTGGTGTTTATTTGTTGATACTGAACCTAAAAGCAATCTCTTTTACAAATTAAAAACCCTTATGAACTCTGATTCTTTTTCTTATTCAACACAGCACATTAGCAATCATTAAAAAAGTATAGACTTAAAGCAGTATTGCTGATCAAATATAATATATTGCATTAGAAATAAATTCCACATTAAAATAGGGACTTCTACTACAGAATTACATTTTTAACTTTTTTTTTCAAATAAATTACTGAAACTTTTGCACTATGAAAGCTCTCAGGCAAAATTAATGGTTTTGTTTTGCAAATTAATTTAGATATTAAAAAATTATATTTTCAACCAAGATCTCAGTTACTCAGATTAAATATTAACCAAAAGCTGTCTTCTGCTTAAATAGAATTTAGCCTTTGAAGTGTTTTTATTAATCTCTTCTGATGTAGGTGCTTGAAATTCTATGAAAGTGCTGCTGCTACCAGTTCTGTGCATCACTTACTGTAATTTATTTTCAGAACATAATTCTATTTATAAATGAAAATCCTATTAAAAGAAGACAAGAAAAATTAGTCCTAGACTTTGCATTGGTAGAGTAGAAACAAAATGAGCGGCCTAACCTGAAGTGACATTTACAAATTACCTGTTAATTTAAACTGGGTTGAAGGATGACAGAGTTTAGTCAGACTGACAGGAAGTACTGAAGGAATGACAGTTGGGCCTGTAGTGGCCATAAAGCTCCCATAGCAAGCACATTTATCTGCCTTCTCTGGGAAAAGCTTCCCTTGTAGTAAATAATATATTTGTAAAAATATTTACTTCCTGGCAGCCCAGTGAGTGAACATTTTATGGAGCTGAACACCCCCCTGCCCCCCATCCCTTCCTTTTAATTCTTATTTTTACTAGGGATAAGAGCTGCTTTAAGATGGCCACCTGCCTTTAGTCACACGGCTGGTTCATCACCACCCCCCTAAAGCTAAACCACATGATTTTCTTAATGAAAACGAGACAAGAAGTGACAAGGCTTGTATCCTTTAGTTGCTTCAGGATAACATTCATGCCCTGAGACCAGATCCTTTGTTCAGTAGACATTCTTTGAACGGACACGACTGCGTATCAAGGCCATGCAGTGCCAAATATTTATGAAGATAATAATAGCTGCTCTCACTCCACTTATAAATAGTACTGAGAAGACTCAAAACCAAGTGCTATGAGTCTCGTTATTTATTCACTTTTGAAAACCAAAACGGCGTTTGAAGGAAGAGGCTCAAGTGTCTTTAACGTGAAACGCTTTCCAAGTGTCCAAACTTTTATAAAATACTTTTATAAAATATTTAAGCTATAAATGTAATATCTGGGAGTCTTAAAATAACCTAATGACAATTATTTAGGAATCTGTGTCTCGTGACAATCAGTAAAGGAGCATATCATCCAGCTACCGTAGCTCTTTTCTGCAGGGGAACACCGCACGTATGTGGAGAGAAACACAGACTATAGTTAGCTAACTCAGCCCACATACAAGATGTTCTTGTGCGTGCTTAATAAAAATGGCTTTAATATTTTTAAACAGCAAGCTGTATTTTATATACACATACAAATTACTGAACATAAATTTAAAATGTTATAGCTGGGTTTAGGGATCTCAAAAAGCATAAGCTTATCTCCTTCGCCAGGCACCCACTGCCCAGGCAGCCATGGTCTCCCCCTCTCATCTCACCCACACGGCCTCGTGCAGTCCACAGGTCTTGTTGCAGCAAAGGAGCTAGTACGAATTATGCAAGCTCTGCTTACTCTTGGGGTACATAACCTGTGCTGATAAAATGCAGCTGGGTATAATTATAAACATATCTATCAATTCTAAAAAAAAATTTAGTATAAATTTCTCTGCCTCCACGGGCATAACTGCATTTATAGGTACAAAACAAACGGTACTTGGAGATCGTGTTTATGTTCCAGAACAACGGCATGAATTCCCATAACCTATTTCAACCAAATTCAGAAGTCCTTGTTTTAATGCCATGTCCAGAAACCTTGCTTTTGAAATGGACATTCAAAACACAAAAATGTCAACCATAACCAAGTTTGCGACACCAAACAAAGGTAGGGTTTCTGTAGGTTGCTGTGGAAGACTTGCCAGTGGGTACCATCATTTTGCAGTAGACCTTTTAAATGTAACTCATTTCTGATTTTTAATCTTAGCACAGGACCCCTGATCATCTTCTTTTTTAAATAATGGCTTGACAGTGATGTAATTTTACACCTACTGTACAAAAGATTTTCCTTATTTAATAGCAGAGTATAAATTCTGAAAGCAGAAAAAGATCTTATTATTATGGAAGAATAGTAAAATAAGATCTACAGTACCATTATTTTTGAAATTAGACATTGTACCTTAGTCAAAAGATCCAAATATAGACCATGCTCTGGTCTGTAGTATGTCATGGATGAAAAATGGTCCTCAAGTTCTACTTAAGGAGTCCAAGAGGACACAATTAATATTTTGATTTCTCTCAGGAAAGCTTCAAAAGAAGCTCCTGCAATAGATAAAAGTTTTGACGCTCTAGTAATAGTGGGAGGAGACTAACAGAAAAGCATAAAATAAAAAGATAAAAACTGAGTTACTATCGTTGATGTGTTACTATAGTTGATGTGTTACCCACAGACTTCCTCCCTCACTAAAACTCGTAAGGGTTCACCCTAATCACAGAAAGGAGAAATGACCAGTGGGAGTATCCAACTACAGAGCAAGAAAAATCTTTTCTTCAGAGATGTCCAATACAACGAGGAGAAACATAACCCCATCTCCAGCTTGACTCTGTGATATAGAGTGCTTTCATATGTCTTTGTACATCTTCCATGTATCTTTGGGGAGATTGTCTTCTATTTAGATTTGTAGATAGAACTAATATACAACATTTTATTAATTCTCTCCCACACATCTTTCCTCAGAAAACTGTGTCTACTTCTTTGGCCAATCACAATTATTTATCCAAGCTTATTAAGTGTTCCTGTACTGTAAGACTGATATCCTTGCCCTTATATAGTATATCAAGGACATATGATAATGATAACGATCAATGTTATTTTAACACTGCACAAAGGCCAGGATGTCAAGGCCATTTCTTCATTAGAAAAGAGGACTATTGATTATTAACTAGAGACTGGCTAGAAATGAAGAAATTAATAGGCAGATTACCCAACTACCAATTACCTGCAAAGACTTAGTCAGGTATTTGGGATGCAAATTAATTACATGTGGGGGTGGAGGTGGACGTGTTCATCATTCAGCGCCATTATTTTGATTGGGTGTGTTACAGGAAATGGAATTTTGGGCTACGCTTGCGCCAAATGGAAAGAAAGCAGTTACTTTTTAGTTTAGTAATGTCATGTCTATGCAGGCACACTTTCAAACCATCACATGAGAAGTTCTGTTGTCTCTCAGAACCAGTTCGATGACCTGCAGCAAACAGAGCTAATATTCATTGTGCCTTGGGAGTCAGTATGTGTTAGCCAGTGACTGAATAGCATAAAATGCTCTGCTGGAAGAGTTTGGCCTCTTCCAAGTATCTGAATGCCACTCTGGCACCCTTGAAGCTCCAACCACAGAGTTCACACCATATGTACTTACCTCACACCATCTCTGCCCAGAGAATCCCCTTTGTGTTTCTATAATCAAACGATCTAATTGCCTTCTACACATTCAGAAAAGGTAAAATTCTCTGCTATTTGTTGGGGTTTTTTCTTTCAACTACAGAAATTCATACCTTGACCTTTTTTTTTCTTTTCTTTTTTTTCATCACCTGCTCTATATTGAATTTTAGAAGAGTTAATTCTGATGCCCCGGCAGAAAAAAATAAAGTAAGAGCTACAAGACACTTTGCAGCTCAGACTGCTGCTTCAGGAGGTCATGTCACTAGATATGAAGTAATTTATGTAGGACTCTAAGCAGCATTCTGAATTCCCTGATTCCTGTTACCCCAGGCAAAAATGGATGCCAGCAATGAGTCATGTGTCTGAACGATGGCAGGAGACCCTCTTTTTCTAACTTTGGTGGCTAAGTAGTCAATTATCTTTGGAAAACTCTCCCAAATGTTTTTGAATTTTATTCCACATCCTAAAAATATCAGTGTAAACCTAATGCATACAGCTAACTGTATTTTCATCAAAGTCCTTCATTTTCAGACAGAATTTACATTACCAGAATCCTTTATTATACATATACTGTTTTCTGTCCCTGTGGTAACTGAGCATCACAGTACCGATCATTCGGAGCAAAGGGGGACTATGGTTTGGATGTCATCCTAAAATGCTTTTTCTAGCTTTACCACAGCTATAGGACTTGAAGGAGGAATTAATTCAGAGAAATCCTTTGGTCTATGTTTCATGTCCAGCCTTAGAGCTTACAAAAATGGGTAGAAGCAGGAAAATTTTATTCCTTAGAATTCTGCATCTCTTAGTGATGAGACCTCTTGAGGAGCATTTCAGTGTTTTCAGACTGCCAGGTAGACATCAGGTAAGAACAGGAAGTTCTTACTTCATTATAGGCATCACACTTTGAGGGTGAAAGTGACTGAGATTCTTAAATCCATTCTCTAAGCACCATTGGGATTCTTAAAAATCACTATTCTGTTGCAATACCTTCACAGAGGTCCCTGAATTTCTACTGGTAGCAAGGCTGGAAACTGCTTAAACATGACCATGTGAAGCAGCTTGGTGACTGATCCACACCTAGACCTGATAGCCTTCAAAAATTAGACACCTATCCATCACCTCAACAGAGCGCATCTGCTAGCTGTCTGTAGGGCACTGCCAACCCCACACAGAATGCAGCAAGCTGGAGGTTCCATGTTACTGCCACTCAGCCTAGTAAATCTAGCCGTTGCTGTAATGCTCAGGACACACTGTCAATTCCCCTGTCTGATTTGGAGCAATGACTGGGAACTTAGGTCTCCCTCCTTCCAGGCAATATAAGATCCTCAGAGTTTTTTAGGAAAAATTTCTTTACTGAAAGAGTGGTCAAGCATTGGAACAGGTTGCCCAGAGAGGTGGTGGAGTCACCATCCCTGGAGGTGTTCAAAAAATGTGTCGACGTGGCACTTCGTGACATGGTTTAGTAGGTAGGCATAGTGGTGTTGGGTTGGCGGTTGGACTAGATGATCTTAGAGGTCCTTTCCAACCTTAATGATTCTATGATTCTATGATAAGTCTTTCTCAGTATTGCTCATTGAGGCTGTTGTACTTTGTTTAAACTGCTTAAACATCCTTTGGGACAAAGAAAGAGGGAGGATGTCTATAGGCTGGCAGCCAGAACGAACCCTAAGAAACCCAATTATTCATCATTTCACACAAAGTTTCCCCTATATCATTCTGACCATGCCCACGCAGCAGCCATTTACTGCGGCCACAAGGCATAAGAGCAAAGCAGTATGGGCAGCAGAAAAAAACTACTTTTCCCTAGCAAACACTTGATGAAATCACTAACACAGTGAGGCCAGATCTTCAGAAAACACATGTGGCATCATGAGGGAAACACAGAAGGAGCAGCAACAACAGCGAGACATACTCTACATAACAAGAGCAAGGCTATAAGCTGCATAAACTAGACTGGCCATCGCAACCAAAGGTAGTGACACCCCAGAGCTGCATCGACGCTTCAGGAAGGTAGATGGAAAGGATAGGGAACACTTTCCTTTACAAGCCATAAAACCTAGAAGCCAGGGTTGAAACTTCACTTGCAAACTTTCTGACTTAATCGATCATAGATGAACTGCACAGAAAGGAAAGGAAGGGTGTGCAGGAAACAGGGTATCAACAATAATTTGTCCATCATTGGCCACCTTCTCTTTCTACAGAGGCAGCTTAAAAAAAAAGTGCAAAAGACCAAAGAACGCACTTCTAGGACTATGGGGTAGTTTTTTAACCTACTATTCATATAAACTAAGGCTGTGATTGCCAAAACTAAAGTTTCTTTCTTTCAAAGATTCTTTTAAAGAATTGTGTGTTCTTTGTCTTGTGCGTAGTCAGTGCTTGTAGGAACGTAACTATTGCCCACTACGGGCAGTCAGCAAGAGTATTTTATTTTAACTAGTTTACTTTGAGGAGGCTTAGATTGATGGGTTTGCTAATTTCCAGAGGACTCTTCTGGGTTTTGAACCAGATCCTTGTTGCTGCTGATAACACATGCCAGAAAGACTAGAAACGTTTTATTCCCACTGGAATATGTGAAACATTTGGGGAATGTTTCCAGCTTTGGCAATAGCTCCTCGCTGTTATGACATCAGCCTCTATTATCATGGCCACTTTCATTTGGTTCTTTCTAGCTTGCAGGGACAGGAGCCTGGAAGTGGCAGCATCTCGCAGAACCTGTGCTATATTATGTGTAACCTCACTGATTCTTTCTTTCCAGACTGTGGATCATTCACATTTATGCTCAGAAAGCCCTTTTACCAAATCTTAAGACAGATGACCAAGGCAAGACCGAGGCATCCACACCTAGGCTCTTTGGAGCATTCTTTTAAAAGAAAATTTAGTTCTAACCCTATTGATTTTAAATTCCACCATGCCAGAGTGAACCAAGTGGTCTGTGACAAGCAAACGCTTACTTGTCCGTTGCTTTCCCTTTCCTTGTGCTCATTAATCACATTTGGATGCTACTATAATAGAAAGCAGACACACCGAGAGCAAAGAGCAGTATTAGCAGAAGTCCCCAATCCCCTTTCCTATGGGAAAGGGATAAAATAAACATCTATTACTGATACTATTTGTATTCCTTTTTTGACCAGTAAAAATTTAAGATGCAAATGCTGGCATCTCCCATGAATATCAGTAAGTCTAAACTGGGAGAATTGGTTAATGTAAGAGGGTCTTGGGTACTTATTAAAAACCCAAGGGCCCTTACTGGATAGACTCAGGCCAAGATATGCAGTCTAAGGAGCTCTTCTGGCTTTGCTTTGATTAAGATAGTATCTAAGTAAATAAATATTCTCACCACCATGGGTCTTAGGGGATGAATAACTGGTCTTATAGCCATAGTAAAGGCTCTTAGGACTACGCACTGGCCAAACACCATAACTACAGACAGATTCAGTGCCCCTTTCCCGGACAGCCTGAAGGATTTTCTAGAGCTTGAATGAAAATGCTGAGGAAGTAGTTGTTTATATTTCCTACACTTTTTGAAAGATAGTCATAATTCATTTGATCTTTAAATGAAAATGGATAGTAACCCAAACTCAACAACTACAGAATCTCAGGAGAGTTTCATCAGTGGGTATATCTTTCCCAGTCCAAGGCTTCTGTTCTCTGATACGGTCAGTTAATTTGCTTATCTTAAATGCTGACTGGCATACAAGATACACTAGGTACACTTGCTAGAAATAAATACATAAAATTTTAGCTCCCTTAATTTTACCAGACAGATTTAATAAATGCACATAACTAATGGGTATATAATGACTTCCCTAAACTCCTACTTGTAGATCATGCATTCTATTTCCCAGTACATCTTTTTCCCTATGAAAAATTAAATTGGAAAGTCAACAAGAGAGAAATCATATTGGGGACATTTTCAATCCATTCATTTACATTTCCACTCTTTGCAGAATGTGGATAGTATATTTTTATGGCATGTTTGGTTGCTATTCAAAACGTCTTTTTTTTTTTTTTTTGAATTGCAAAATTATTAGATGAGTAGAATCCTGTATGCATAATAAGAGCACAATTTAAAGCTGTCCCTAGGCTAATTTATGAAGCACTAAATCAATTGGAAAAGTTTTTCCTTTTTCTTAAAGAGGCACAAGGTTGCTTTTTCAGCTGCTTTTGTCTGTTTTCCTGGTCTCCACATTGATCATAGCCTGGTACAGTTAGCCAAATGCATATGGGAAAAGAAATATCTGAGGGATGAAACTAATGATATGTGCGCTCTTTGTTGGTGTGTTTCACTTCCCTTTCTAAATTAATTCCCTGTTAACTAGTGCACAAGTCATTACTGAATAAGGTTCGCAGGCACTGCCCAACACGTAAGAGAATTTGCAATTTGCAAGCAGATGCTTGTGATTGCACAAAGACAAGGCTTGTAAGCCAACCTAGCAAAACGTTATGTGAAATACCTTTCTTCACATCCCAGCTTGTGATTGCACAAAGACAAGGCTTGTGAGTCAACCTAGCAAAACGTTACGTGAAATACCTTTCTTCACATCCCAGCAAGGATGTGTAAGCACATTAAGTTTCCAACAAACTATGGGAAAAAAGCGCATTCCAGAGTAGGCACTGTCGCTTCTTAAAGTCAGTATGTGAAAATAATATTTAGTGCATGCATACAGATCTCAAAGCACAGTACAAAAGCAAGCAGGTATCACTCCCACTTACATTGACAGGGAATGGAACCACACCCATGACACAAATTCCCTAGATCCTCCAGCAATACAGACAAAACCAAAACCCAAGGCTCTTGCCTAGATCAGCACATTTCAGGATCACATCCCCTACTCTCATTTTGCACTTGTGATAGTGCTTTAGCCTTGGCATTTCTAATTTACTTCCAGAAACATGTTCTGAAGCGATACTTTATCCACGGATAATTGCTACTGATGGCAGTTGCTGGACTTTCCCAGCCTGAAAGTTCTCTGCGGGGAAACGGTTTGCAGTTCATACACCACCCGACAGATAGCCCTATAAAGACCTTTTGTCCTAGTTTCATGCACAACAAGTTATACAGAGAAATCACGGTCTTAGTAGGACCTACCTGACAGGTTTGGATTGACTAATACGTACACTCATCTCAGACAAGTAAGAAGCTCTCCTTGGGAAAGAGGCGGAAAAGACAGCAGAGATTTCAACTCTTTGGGGGCTATTCTGGCAGTGTAGTCATTGACTGAGAAAGCAGGAGGACATTTATTGCCATGTTTTAGCTGTTTCCATGTTTGATTTAAAATGTAACCTGTTGGGTTATTATGTACTCTCATCCTGGAACTTTTCATTAGACCCATTTTAGAAATTCAAAGTTTAAACACGTGCTTTGTTAAATTGGTAACGGTTACATCCTAAACTGGTAAAATGGACCTAATTTTATCCAGCAGAATTGCATTATGGATTCATAGAGTTAGTCTTTGGATTTCTGGTAATGTTATATGCCTCTCCTTAGCTAAAGAGAACCTAAGGATTTGCATATACGTATTTTTGTCCTTCAGAAGGACGAACTATATTTCCTGTTCATGTAAGTGGCATGAGCGCTGCATCCCCCTACATGACATAGTTTAAAGGGTATAATTAGCAAAACACAGTCCTTACTTGTCTGCCACCATCTGAGGCTGAAAGGGAGAATATTCTGTTCTTATATTAGTGTTGACAATAACCAGAATAGCTTGAACTTCCTCAGATATCCTGTCCCTAGGAGCTGCCTTTCTAATACAGGATTTTTCACATCTGTTATCTATAGGGAAGAACGCAAAATGCCTCTCAGAAATATCATTTGGACTTTTAATACACTTTGCAGCATTTTAGGTCCATGAAACTGAGATAAACATACAATATTTCCATTTGGCATAGATAACGTTACTCCACTATTATTTTTTATTTGAAAGAAAGCTGTATTTATTTTGTTGGCTAGTTCACCATGATACTCTCCTCTCCACATGATATTCTCCTCTTCACAGCTATGTCATATCCATACCAAAAGCTGTTGAAACAGCTGTTTAGTACTCACTCAGAGCAATGTTTCAATTGCTCTGAAAAATCTCTTCCAAGATGCCTTGCCCTAAACTCTCCATAATCAGAACAGCTATAGAAAACCATGATACAAAAGTGCTTAACAGTGCAATATGCACTCAAGTATCTCAGCAGTATGGATCTGTATGTGTACACTTAGTGTTTTTAAGGTAGGTGTTGAAACCCTCAGACAGCATATTTGGACTAGGTGAATAGTCAGGGTCATTGGAAGCCTTCACTAAAAAGTTATGCCTGGTTTCATCACAGGAGAAGGCAAATAGGACAGACAGAACTTATCATAGGATTTAATGACTTTAGCATGCCATTCAAGTGACATTGAGGAGGTGTGACATCTATTCCACAGGCTGGAGTTGCAATGGGCAGTGAGAGAAATGTTCCCTTAATTCAACAGACGTAGAGTTTATTTTACTGGTTGGAAGTAACCAGGCTCTGTGAAGGTGAACGAGGGCCAACATACATGCAATACTTTAAGCCCACTAAAACCCTCTTTGAGGGCATAAGCATTGCATCTGCCTCATGCTGGCCTCATTTACATGACTGAAATTCACCCCAAATACACCATATAAGTACTGCGTTCAGTTTTGGGCCCCTCACTCCAAGAAGGACATTGAGGTGCTGGAGTGTGTCCAGAGAAGGGCAACGAAGCTGGGGAAGGGTCTGGAGCACAAGTCTGATGAGGAACGGCTGAGGGACCTGGGGTTGTTTAGTCTGGAGAAGAGGAGGCTGAGGGGAGACCTCATCGCCCTC
>VYZW01015488.1:30929-43481 GCA_013401315.1 Balaeniceps rex
ATCTTTCTTTACCATCCGATAACACAGAGCAGAATCCTCCTCTTTGTTCATAAAAGCATGCACCTACAAAATAATGTATGTAATGTCTGCTGAATATTCTCTACTATTCATGAAGTTAAAATTAACTTCTTGTTTTAATTGCTTATCAGCTCCATAAGCATAATTCCCATGATTTAACCTGCTTTCTTAGGGATCTGCTACCTTTCCATATAGAACTTCACATTTTTATGAATTTTTACTGTTTAAAATGTATATGTATGTAAATTATTATGCATCCGAGCCTTTCACATCAGAGGTACAGTATAAATACTAAATCAATGTGGAAAACATCATGTCTGCTTTAACTTGACTTGATTATACCTAAATATAAAAAAATAAATTAGCATTTTACTCTATTTTTAGTTGTCTTCATTGTATTACGCTGTGTGTTTGTTTAAAGTGTGCAGATTAACACCCCTCCCAACTATTTCCTATAGTTTTATGCTAATAAAGTGAAACTTAAGACAGCTCATGAGAGACTAGGTAGAGAAAGCCAGATGTCTAATACAGATATTCCTCAACCGAAGGACAAATATGCTGGAAACCTTGGAATACTGAGTTTTAGCTTTTCTGAGAACAGACCTACCTATCGCAGATGGTCAATTTAGCACAAGTTTTGCTCAAAAAGGCTGAGACAGTTTAAAGCTTTCTTTTAATTTAGATGATATTTTTGCTCGTGTTTTCCATAATTTATTATTGATTACTCTTAGATTTATTACCCATATTTTAGCTAACAATTTAGTATTCAAGAGGTTTTAAAAATAAAGCAGCTACAAGATGCTGCAATTCGGCAATCGTGCCAAAGACCGTTTTTCTTGTCCATGGACGTGATTGACATATGAATGTGACTCCGGAAGAAAACATTATTAATATGAAGAAAAGTTATGACTTTTGAATGATGTTGGCTTGCCTTGTAAGTAATTCCCTGGGTTATATCTGCATTGCATATTCTGATAAGAATACATAGTCAGATTCTCTTTACACATTTTAGCTTCTTTAATAATTTTGTTAAATGCAGAAGAGGGGAAAATAAAGACATATTATTAATAAACAAGCAATTAAGCAGGTTAGGGCAACAATGCAATGCTGGTCATTCAGGAACCCTGTGCTAATTTTAATTAGCTGCTTTCCCTTGCTTTCAAATGTAATTAAAGCAGCTTAGTTGTGCTCAGTGATGCAAACCACCTTATTTAATCACTAACATTATTTCCCTGAACTATTAATGATTTTCAAAACGCTTGTTTATGCAGAATTAGAACAGTAATTATCTTACCAGTTAATTTTGTACCTTCACATTTCACACCTCGCTCAAACGTCATTCATTTACCACAGCCTTTCTGTCAAAACAAAGAAATGCTTGTTCTAAATGTGCTTCTGACTGCCAAATTGAAAGCCAAGTTTTGTAACACTAATAAAGTAGCTCCCAAGTGAAACAGGTGTAGTAATTTAGACCCTTCCTGTCTCGAGCTTGCACGTACATGCTATGTCTTTTCTNNCAGAATATAATCTTTAATTTAAACTAGAGCAGTAAAAAAAGGCCTTTAATTTTAACTGGCATGTGCGTGTGAATTTGAATTAATAATCCAGAAAATTGAAACTGTTTTGCTGCTGTTGCTGGATAGTGACTGTTCTTCACATGCCCTTAGTTTCACTCACTCTATTTCTCTCTCCCCCAAGCTTTGCCTAGTGCCTATTTTATGATGTTGCTGTCTTCCAGAAAGGGAATTCTTCTAGAAGAGAAATACTCAGTTGATTCGGCTCTTGCAAAAACGTGTTGTGTTGAAATAAATTCTTACGTCTGTATTAATTCAGTTTACAAAAAGAATATAATTGGTGTATTCATTATATCTACTTAAGACAGAATTTAAATGCACCATGAGTTTATACTTCACGAACCATCAGATTTTTTCCCTGCTATTTCTTTTAGAGTAAGTTAACAACTAGTTGTGCACTTATAACCACAAAATACAACAGCCTTATCAGCAAATAATTCTTTCTCTTGACTCTTGTAAGAAAGGGAAGTCTTCCCCATTGCCAAGGAAATTAAGCAACTGCCCAACGTCACACAAAAGAAAATCTGTGGCAGAACTAGAAATCAAAAAAGCAAAGCTCCGTCTTTCAGCTGTTCTGAGCAGCCTCTGAGGTCTCCTACACTTATCCCAAGTTGTGCAGCAAGCGCTAGTGGTGAGTGCCTGTTGCTCCTCTTTCAGAAGATGGCTCCTGAGCTAGATGAGCAGCCTACAAGGAGTCATTCTCACTCTTTCCTCTCTGGGGCCACACATCAGACAAATAAACATCTATCTATTTAATTCCATTCAATTAACTTCAACATTTCATCCGCAAAAGAAGACGACAGCCTAAAAATCCCATTGTAAATCAGGCCCATCGCCTATACACCGCATCTGCGGATAGCACAGATACACACACACCTGGCAAAATTCCTTCTGAAAAAGGGGGACAAAAAAGACTGGATTTGATGTAACGCCTCTACCACTGACATAACCTAACTTTTTTTTTTTTTGCAGGAAAGGTAATTGCAAACAGAGTATTAGATCTTAGCTTGTAAAGGCTCGTTAATGTGATTAAATTTAAACATGAAAGCAGTGCATTTGACCTCCACTGGACTACTTTAAAGCACAAAGTTATCCACGTAAGCAAAGGGATGGCAGGATGGACACCTGAGAGTACAACAATATTTTCGCATGCGTTCATTAGAGGCACTGAATTACTGCAGTCGAGATTTTAAACACTGCATCCCGTTTTGCAAATATTCTTTCTAAACACATTATAAATGATACAGAAGAAAGCAGATCAATGTGCAAAAGAAACTGTCTTAGTTAAAAAGCCATATTTTGTCTAAAAGCTTTACATGCACTCTGACAAAGTAGCTGTATTTTAATAAATTTAAATGTATTAGATTTTTCCACAGATTCTATAAATTTGAGACAGCTAAAATTATTTCAATATTTCCAGAATGCCCAAGATCCATGGTCTCCTGGCAACTAGCAATCACATGGCTGTAGAGGTTTTGGCCTACAGTTACAATGCCGTTATACGTTTGGTTGATGATTTATTCAAACCCAGTTTCAAACCTGCTGTTAGCTCCCTCATTGCTTTAATGCAGCTAGTCTACCATTCATAACTGTCAAGGACCAATTCATTGGGACTTGCGCTTATTAAGCACCCAAACTGTGTAGTGAACATACTCAGTTTTGTGCCTGGGAATGTGAATAAACACTATACTTTCCATCCGTTTAAATTGAGCTCTGATGTTCTTCGCACCATGCAATATTTTTATCTTGTTATCAAGATACTCAACCACGAACTCCAAAGAATACGTTGTGTACAGCTCAGTGCTAGGAGGTGGCAGCGAGCCCGCCTGCCTCCTTCCTAACAGGGGCACCGACGCAGAGGGAGAGGTTGGTTCAATGCACTGTTCTCGCAGTAAGTTACTGTACGTACAGAGTAAGAGGTTTATGATTTTACAGAGAAACATCTTCCGGACACAACACCGTGCTTGGAGAAACAGTGACGGACTGCTTTTCTTAAATAGTGACTTACTGCTTTCTTGGAAAGGAGAAAGATTGCTCCGGCAATTAAAGAAGCAATCACAGTGGATATTTATTCTATTGAGGACAATATATCAATTCTCTTGGTCAAACACACCAACGGGCGAAATAATATAAAGAGAAAATGGGTTTTGAAAATAAAGTATTACTTAACAAGCGCATTTATATTTTAATCTAACTGTGTTAATTCAATAGTTTCAAAAAGGCATATTTGAATTGGAGGCTTTAATAGTTTTCGTGTTGAATAAGATGGTGATATGACTTTTCTCCGTTCTGTACACATAAGGAACATTCTAAAACGTGTTGCCACAATTACACAGCAGCAGCGTGCATGCTATTTAATGTGAGCCTGGGACTAAAGCTGGTTCAAACCATTTGGTTTAAAACAATCATAAATAGCCATTTTAACATAATGATTCTAGTATAGTATGCTTTGCTTGAATTTCAAGGATTCGAGTGGGGAAAACACAACATTCTGAGCCTAATTTAATATAAATTAGGACTACTGTCAAATTCAGGTTCTGACCAAATGGCAATTAAATAAAGTTTGAGGTGGTTTTTTGGGGTTTTTTCATTTTTGTTCTGCCACAAAGGACTTAATATTTCTCGAAAAGGAAATTATTATAAAAAATATCTAAAGATGTCAGCAAGAATAATTGGAGGATCAGGAGGTTTCTTTTCTTGAGTGTTTGCTGATGTTTTGTCCATCCCATCAAGAATTTCAACAGAGGAATAAAATGGCACTCTATCTTCTGGACAGCTTGATGTTTGTCTTTGCTGTCAAGCAAAAAGGGATGCAATCCCATTCATACAGAGAAGATCAGAATAATGCAGAAAATATGATAAACCAGAACAATTCCCAGTGATAACCAGTCATATCACACGTTAAGGGGTCTAGACTCCTTTACAAATAAACACAGGGCCCTAATGAACGAAGGTTGTTCATTAAGAACAAATGTACTTTCTTAACCAGCTCTTTACATTTTCATGAAGAAGATGTTAACACAAATAACTTCTTTAAATTATTCAAAATCGTTGCAACAGCAGTTAACTACCCTCCACTTCAAGCCTGATGCTGTAAACATAACCGGCCTCACTGCTTCTACTCAGGAGTGGCTGCAACAGGACTGCTCTGCATTACACCTGGGGACGCCTCCTGGGAAAAGTCCTACAAGAAGTATCGGGAGAGTCATGAGATAGAAGTATGAACGTGTATGTAGGTTTTTCAAAAGGATAGTTGCCCTAGAAAATGAATGATGATTCATTTTCTATAAGAAAATGTTCATGAGTTTGAACTGAGAGTCTTGTAGAAAATGAATTGATTCATTTTCTACATGACTTTCAGTTCAAACTCATGGCTTCCTTTAAAATAAACACAGTGGGGACAGTTCTCCAGGCTGTTACATTTGTTTTGTGGCAATGTTAAATTTAACTAGCCTTGAACTGGCAAATATATACAGTGTTCAGCCTTTAGCTTTAAATAAAGCTTACTACTGCTCCAAGTTAATCAAAATCTTTCGCAAACTTGGAAAAAAGGTTAGAGCACTTTCATTTCTAGATCTTTTTTCATAGTGACCTATAGAAATGTCTGTTCTTTGGAAGGGTGAGGCGATACGCAGCACTCCGATGGTCTCTTTCAATGTATTACACCGAATGCTGTTATTTTTTCAGATGCGTGGAGCAATTCAGTATTGTCTTACTCTTCCCGAATATTTACTGATCACCTTGGGATGACATCAGATGGAAATGCAGGTAGTATCAATACTGATGAGCTTTTTCTATAGTGATCACATCTATAGGAGAAAAAGGTTCCATGGAATAATGGCTGGGAGTTTGTATCCAACTCGTCATGCTCTCAGCCTTATGGAAAAACCCACAGAAACACCTGAGCCTAACTTGCTCTGCACCAAACTGTCCTTACATCTTCTCTTACCTTACCAGATACTCCCATCTATCCATTAATGCCATGTACATCTGGTCCCAAATATAGGAATGAAATGAAATAAATGAAATGAAAAATGATGAGGAGTAGTAGCAATTTATAGTCTCCAAATTATTTAACCATTTCTTATTCAGAGACTTAATCTGGGAGAAGTAATCAGCAGTTAAACTAATCAAAGAATGCTATCAGGGAAGGGAGGAAAAGAAGCTCAGTAGGTCAACCAGTGCAGCTCTGTACTCCAAAGCAGGGTCTATTATAAACAAGTTATAACCGTAAATTTCTGTATAACCTGTTTCTTAAAACTTATGAGAATTACACAGCCTCCTTAAACAGCCGCTCCCATCCCCCAGTTAGCATTATTGCCTGAGAGATTGCTCCTTTTCTTATATTTAATATGAATCTCTTTTGCTACACATTAAAGAAGTATTTCTTGCCCTGCTCTTAGTGAACATAGGGAACAACTGGTTCACCACCCTATTTGTAGCAATTGTTTAGAGCTTATAGTATTCACCCCACAGTCTTTACTCAGCTAGGTAAATCCAGGAGTTTCCAGGGTTTTTGTCTGTTCTGTTTCATAAGTCCTCAATGAGCCCAAGTTTTCCTTGACCAAAAACCAGGCAGAGTATTGCATCTCAGGTCTCACATTTCAAGGAGTAATCTTCTCCCTGATTTTAAATCTGAGGGTCCTGGAATTACAACCTTGTTTTTCTTTTCCCCCAATATTTATCAAGATCTTTTGAATTCTAAAGCTAATCTCCAAAGTGCTTGCAAACCCAACTCAGTCGGGGTCAGCCAAAAATTTTGAAATTGTACCTGTCGTCATATCATCAGAGAGTAGAACTGGATCCACAAGAGACCTTAGGGAAGGCTGTTGTGTACATCCCTGAGTTGCAAAACAAGGTATTACTAACTATCTTTAAGTATTTTCAAACATTTATGTAAACGTTGTACTTGGCTTCATCCTGTTCATAGTTTCTTACACTGACATTTGTATTATTTAAGCATAAAAAGATGGGATAGCATGGGATTTTTTTCTATTTCCATCACAGGGTAGCTTCAAGTTCTTTTGCGAAACTGAGGAAAAAGAAATGGAAGGCAAGGCGTACCTCATCTGCCTTAAAAACTGATGAAAGAAGATAAGAATTAAGAGGAAAGTGAGAAGGTCATCAACAAGTAGAATTCCAGGAAATATAATGGATAAAGCCAACTTTTGTATAAAAAAATCTCTGTAAGACTGATCATAAATATGACCAGTCAAAATTTCCCGCAGAATTTTAAAAGGCAGAAGGAAACTACACAAGCCAGGTAACATTATTTTTGCTTTTATGTATAATTTGAACTCTCAACTCCTATATAAAAAGTGTGTTTAGTGGAGAAAAAAAAATACACATTAGTTCTTCCCTTACTCTCCCATACTTGAAAGAGTAACACCACAACTAGTCTGAATAAGGTTTTCCCTTGATTATTTAACACTACTAATCATACCTCAGGGCCTTGGGTTTCCACAGAGGCTGAAAGCCATGCAAGGACTGCATCTCCTCCTTTTGTAAGCTATCCTCCTCAAGAGACGCCCTCCTTCCCTCGTAGATCTCAGGCCACGTAGCCCTGGCCTTTCGCTCTGCCTATTCAGTTCTCGCCCAAGCACTCTCACCTTTCAGCTGTTCACAGGAGGGCGAGGTTTTATTCATAAACTCAAGGCCCACAAAAGCAGCGTGACAGATTGCAGGCAGTGTTTCCACATCCTTCCCCGTGAAAGAACAGACAGATGTGTATACATGAAGTTTCTTGACTATAGTATCGTGCCTGTCCCAAAAAGGTGTCCAGAAGCAAGGCTTTAAATCCTTAAACTATCTCCCCCATGCTTTACACATATACCTCCATATTTTTTGAAAAATAACATTCTGACATGAAGTTAGGTATGGGAGAACATCAGGTGAGCAAAGCATAGTTAATACCAACTTTAAATATGAAGACATTAGCACACCTCTGCTTTACTAAAAAAGAGAACTACATTGAGTCAAACTCACGATGGCGGAGAGAGAAGATTCATAACTCCAGGCAAATTCAGAGGCAGAATTTTCACAAATTTTTTCCAACCTGTGTATTAAAATCCCAAAGAGAGTAAACCAGTCACTGGGGATGCAGAAGTATTTCTCTATTGCCTGTAAGTACCAAGGCAGCCTTCTTTATGGGTGTAATGAACAATGAAATTAGAATTATTGCACACATTCAGATAAAACACAGATCAGATGGTCAGTCTGCTCCCTTGCAGAAAGTGATATTCAGCAACTCCGTTCACAGCCTAGGTCTCATGTCAAGAGAACGGATAAACGTTCAGAGCTCTTGTGTAGGTCTCTCTCACTGCCTTGTGCATTCAGCCTCCACGCTCAGAATCTCTGCCAGCTCAGATGAAACCCATAATATTTTTGTAACTATGGTGTTTTGACAGCATCAGAGTTGACCGACGTAATAGGTAGGAAGCAGAGAGCCTAATAAATCCTATTAAAAGTCAAAGTTTCAGTCCGATAGCCAAAGGTGCGTGAGGTAATGTATCCAGTTTTCGATCACGGTCTCCTTTATTACGGCCTATTTCAACCAGCCTAATCTCAAATGAATGCGTTAGGTTTTGGGTTCTTTGCAAAGTTGCTGCCAGTGTCTCTCTGCCCTTCCTCCTCATTTGCTTGGTAGTTTGGGAGCCTAAGGGAGGGGTGGATTAAATTGGAAAATATAAATAACAAATCAAAAATTAAAATTGATTGGATAAACAATTTCCCTTAGACCGTTTCTTAATAAGTGATCGATTTCTTAATCAATATTCATTATTTCTCAGAACATACCAAACTGTTTATTGAATAAATGAATGGCTGGAACTACAATGACATGAAATCAAATAGGTGAACCAATTTCTTTAATAACATGGGCTGAACAGGCCACCTCATCTTACCTGGTTGAAACTAAACATCAGAAATTCAAGACCATTGAGTAAGTGATCCAAATAAAGGATGCAATTTGTTTTAGGGAGCATGCGTTTTCACGTTTGATATGCACAGGTGTAGAGCCATGTGCTGATTTGTGCGACATTTCTAAATTGGAGTCAAAAGTTTCTTTCTTTTTGATACAACTTTCGTGTTCTTTCCCACAGTTCTTCATTAGTCAGCATACTGCAAAGCTTCTGAAATAAAATTCAGATCTGAAAAATGAGATCTGTAAAACTGTTCACCGTAAAGTCTTCAGGCATGGCAAATGGATTTCTCTAATAAGTTTTTATTCACCAGTATCAGATTCAGTGGTACATATAAACTATATGCTGCATCCTAATATATACTTCAGACTATTTCATATTATTTGGCATAATGTAAAAAATAACCTCCTTGTGATGCGCAGATCTTCTGAAAGTCTTTTTTTTTCAGTTGAAGAAAAAGCACTAGGGTACAAGATCTCCAAGAAATGTTTCCACATTTGTTTAAGACACGAGCAAGCATATTATTCGGTTCTACATGATACAGACCATACGGTTTACATAATCTGCAACTCACAAAACTTCTTCCCGTATGTCGAAATGCTTAACCTTCATTTATGCTCATAATATACATGATTCTAGTTCTTATGAAAAAATATAAACTGTACTAATCAACTGTTAATTAATTTGTAGGAGCTCTCACTTTAACATCTATTTTAACTTGTCACAATTAATTTCACATATGACCAAATGGCGATATAATTCTATAGCTCTGCGGAGATAAAAGTAAGAAATAACCTGAGCAGTGAAAGGAATCAAGGATAGCAGGTTCAGTTTGTACCCATTTTGGAAATGAATTCCATGTGTTCATTGTCACAATTAATTATTGAGGAATCAAATATCAATCTATCGTGTTATGCTGTCATCTACAATAACACTAACTAATATAATACGAAGAACTTTCATTCATCTCACTTCTGTAGATCACAGATTTCTGCAAATGGTAAAGGCCCACGGTAACACCAGAAATCCGAAGTCTGAATCTTCAAATCTAATTTCACTTCCAGTGCCAATCTACCTTACGACACTGCTTCCCAATAATAAAGCTGTGAGTCCTGTAAGCAGTCTCCAACTACGTAATGAGTGCAACAAATAATTAAACGGAAGGAGATCAGCAAAAGCAAGAAAAGATTTAGTAACGGGCCAGGCAGACTTAATGCTTCAAGCTGCCTCTCTGCACCTATGTAGAGTTCCAGCAAAAGCAACCCACAAGGGTTTGCGTTCAGGAACAGCTGTCGCACTAACCTTGGGGTTGAAAAAGTGTTAACTATTGAAATGAAGCTGTTGCCTGCTGCGATATATAAATACTCTGCAGGAATTCGAGTCCAGTCACCATCACATGTAACACACGTTTCTAGAGCATTCGGGACTACCTGACCACCTGAGAGTCATCATCGCTGCCCAAAACAACACCTTCCCCTAATTCCAAGCATAAAATCACAGGCATTGATGCTCTGGATTCATTCACAGAGCTTTCAGCTCCCTTAGTCTGGCATTTTGCACCGTCCACTTTAATATACATCTGCATGAGCTTGTTAAGATCCAGTTGCCCTTTGGAAATCTTTAAAAATATGTTATTTTTCCAGTATGAGCTTGCTTAAAATGGCTGTGATTGTCCTCTCGGTTGAGGCAACAGGAGACTTGGTAAACCATGCAGGAGATGAAGCAGAGGAGGTTTATGTCCCAAGGACTGGCCAGAAGATGGTGGCAGAGAGCAGTTCTCCCTTCCTCCTTCCTCACTTGGTTTATCCCTTGGTTTATCGCGGTAATTTTAATCCTCATAGACACCAAGGTCCTCCGGACACCTCATTACGCTGCTACACAGCAGTCTCCTAGCGTGTGCCATCAACTTATTTTTTATGTTTTCAGATAAAGACAACATAACAAGCTCAAAGCGTTGGTTTACATCCAGTTCATTCAGTTAGACCCGGGCACTCGCACAAACGCGCTACAGGCTGGACGCACCGCGCTCTCCCACAACTGCTACAGAACCAAGTATCATGACATCAGTTTTGGTAGTGATAAAAATCAAACATTTTCTGGAGCCATTATTGCCTAAAATGTTAATGCAGTTTACTTTTTTCAAATGTGATCGATAGCTGGGGGAAAAGTGCCCATAAATTACTAAAGGCAAATACCATTCTATTAGCACTCAGGAGATTTTGCAACATTTGCCAGTCTCTGTTTTACTGGAAAAAAAAAAAATTAATTTGCTGAAAGCCTAGTTTTTTACCTGTCTTTGTCTTTCTCTGTAAAAGAGGGATATTTTTATCATGAGGCATTTAGGAGATGTAATTCTAATGTACTATAGCTATAGGTTTCAATTAATGTTCTACCTCTCTGTCAGCTTTACATTCCGTGTTTTATGAAATCATTAACTATTGTCATGTTTCTATTATGATACTATTAGGAAATAAAGAGACGTATGTAAATGCAGATGTAAAATAAATGTACGACAGTTCCTAGGAGCAACATCTGTGCACTATCATACATGTTTACACTAATTTTCTAAAGATTGTTCCATTCATTACAGAGCATTGTTACTTCCTGTGGCACAACCCTTATTTCCATGCATTTAGGGATTGAAGCAAAGAGAGGGTAAATGAGAGCCTAATCAATACCACTTTTCATTTTGCTTCTAATGTGCTGCCTTCCCCTTTCTTTTCTTCATGAACAAATCCAAAAAAGATCCTGGCGTTACACTCATAAAATGTAATTCTTCTGCAGAAACACAGACAATAATGCTCTCTGTATTCAGGCGTATTGCATATTCTAATGGCATTTGGCTAAATTGAGTATGGATTTAACATCAAAGGCTTCATGAATTTTTCAAATGAGATATTAAAGTCAATATTTCAAGTGAAAGATATTTCAATTTAGTTGCATACACAACAATAAAAAACTTCTACAAGGCAGAGGTACTAGTGGCTATGGCAGTATTAGTTCATTCAGGAAATTATTAGTTTATAAGAAAATCAAACAGAAGGTTGTGATATGGCAATGACACTGAATAAATTAGTCTAACCGATAGGCGCTAACGTACATTATCTCTTGGAGTCTGAAGCAGAACTTGCCACGGGCACGTTCAGTGCTTCAAGCAGGGCTTCTTTTGGGGATATTTTATTTATTTCTTTTGGAAATTCAAACGGTTAGCATCAAGATTTGCATTCTGAACCTCAGAAATCTGCTTATTTTTATCTCTGAAAGGGCTAGGCCTACCGTATGCAAGAAAACCTCCCGATCCTGTTTATTTTTTATTCTAAGTGCATTTTGCTCCGTATTGTCAATGCTTATGCAATGCTGCCTCTGCTTTCACACTGAGTTATTGAACGGCCAGACTCGGTGCCTGCAAAAAGTCCACTGAGCTCTGACAACTTTTGTGTCCTGCCAGAGATCAACAAAGACTTGCAAACAACGCAAACGCAGAGTCGGGTTATCTAGTGTTTGTTTCCTTTCTTTTCCTAGGAAAAAGTTGTATTAGGACGTCTTGACATGTCACTGAAGAACACGTACAATTGTATCACATACCACCGCGTGGGAGAGCTGGATGCGCTGCAGGCACATGTGGCTCTTATTTGGGCATCTCTAATCACAGTGACATTGTGTTCCCGTACGACCAAATGCCTCATTTGTTCACACACGGGATAACAGCAACCACAGATGTATACCACTGAAGATGCAACGATTATTGATTTTACTATTAATTCTCATATTGCTGAAAACTAATGATAATTAATAATAATAATTAATAATACTACTACTAAGAATAAACACTGCACTTGCAGTCATCCCCTGCGCTACACATACAGGAAGGTTTGCTACGTACGTAATGCTTCTACAGAAGCCTCCAGCCAATTCTTGCGAGCGCCCTCGAACACAGGTGGGATGGCAAATCTCTTTGGATACCAGGGGAAAGATACACTGGTTTAAAACTTTCATTATCAGGTAGTTTGGGCCCACAATACGCACACGACTACAAACAA
>VYZW01015488.1:44214-67912 GCA_013401315.1 Balaeniceps rex
GCACACGACTACAAAAAACTCTGATCCTAAAAGCATTTCCTTGAAAACAGCGTTGTTTGACTCTACAATATTCACTTGCAGCGTTCGCACTTACTGTGAGAACACTCTAAGGGCTTACAAGATCCAGAGAAATGAAGCCGGCTGTAACTAAATGTTAAACCACCAGGCCTATTTCTATCATCCATGGTGGCTCCTGGACTGATAGCAAATGCTGACCTGTTATTCAGAACTAAACAAAGCTAATAGCCTTGTGGGGAACACTTGCAGAGATTGAGGCACGCCGTCTTTCCCCCATTCAAACACCAGATAATCTGTAGCACTATTTAATTTATCCAGTTTGCACCCTGTAGGTCTTGGGGTCCCAGGCAGCTACCTGTTTGTTCACCCCTAGAGCCCTTCTGAAGCTCAGTGTTCAAAGCTTTATAGTATTTCCATAAAATGGAAAGTGCCACCATCTCAAAGGCAATCAGTCAGAGATAAATACCATCTTCAGAAACAGTGCTCTCAAAAGAAGTATTTCTTGTGGTAACAAAGATAAGGCAGAAGTTTTGTACGGTTAATAAGATCCTCTAATAACTAGAATTATATTTTCAAAATTGCCTCTGGGGCTGGGGAGTATGGTTTCCTTCTGTTGTGAATTCTGGACATCCTTGAGATGGTTTTCAAAACTACAGCTCACAATTAATGAGTCAGCAGTGCAGCCAAAATCTTCCAGTTGAAATCATTGAAATTTTGATCTTTTTTATGACATGATTTAAAATGACCTATTAAGATGAAAGATTCCCCCATGATCTCCATTCACTCTGAGAATCAGTGTTTAAGGAATGATCCTCTGAATTCAGTAATTTAATATTTTCCCTCCTGATTATAGGGATGTACATAAAATCAAGAGTACTTCTCTTGCAAGATCTATGTCAAAATGAGAGCTCGAATCATTCGTTAGAGCACTGTTAACTAAAAAGGAATATTTGAAGCTAAGATCAGGAGACCAAGCTGTAGGATTTGACCTTGGACGAGCAAATGCTATGCCAATAATAAAGTCATTCACATCTCACGCTGTACATAACTTTTGTGTTTCACGTAACTTCTTATTGAAAACATGTGTAGATTATCCATAGCAATAAACTGAAGAGATTGTGCTACCTAAAACATGCTTTTGACTCTTTATTAACTTGTGATAATCTGCCCTGATCCACATTGCAATTCCATTGCAGACGTTGCTGACGTTAAGATGTATGACAAGGAAACTACAGCAAGAGCCGATTTAAACAGGTATTTCATAGTAACTCAAAGATATATGCAGTGCAAAATGTCTTTCGTGGGAGTTCAAGTTTTCTACTTTATTTTTTGCAGTTTTATGCATGTTATTATAAATAACGAGTAACGAGAGTCCATTTGACAGTCATTTGATTTTCTCTAATTTAACAGCTTCCTAAAATTTGCTGGTTTGTTGTTTAAGTTTCTTTCTTACTGGAGGCTAGAGAAGGAACTGTAATTATGTAGTTAGACTGAAACTCGTGGCATGGGAAAGGCTGGTTACATTTTTTTGGATCTACCATCCTTACAGCCGGAGCAAGCAGAGCTGCTTTCAGCCTTGTTAATACCTTCTGTAGGGACTAAAAGGCTTGAAAAGGATTGCGTTTCTGTGCGTCTTCCCCTTCTCCAGATAGTAAGCGGAGCTGGCAGTCCACCAAAGCTCAGGACATACGCTCCCGCACTGTGTACAAGAACGTCTGGCATTTCATTAAGGGGGGAACAATGCCTCCGGGGCACCGCATAGGGCCATCTTGTTATAGAGGAAGAACCATAAAGGATGAAGGAGGCAGTCAAAATCCTGGGAAATGAGTGCATGACTAAGTGAAGAAGTGACCCCTGGATCACATTGTAATTCTTTTTCTTTCCATTTGTTATAGGCTAGGTCCACAGCATTAGCTCTTCATCTAGGTAGACGTAAGCTACACCAAACCCCCCAGAAGTTTTTTTAGTCTCTATCTGGGAAATGCATTTATTATGAAATCTTAGGTGGTTCATAGCACCTGTGATAATCCTCCAAGCCAGGGTGAATTTTGTACGCTTTTACGAAGTGACAAGGCAGGAAATAACTTAAGAAAACACCTTAGTCAGTAGAAATCAAAATAAAAAGCCCCATGTAGGTCATCTGAAAAGCCTAAAAGGCAATCAAAAATCAAACTGTTTACCAGGCACACTATGGACAAGAATAGGAACAACCTTGGTGCAAAGTACAATAAACAAATTTCTCTACTAATGTGAACTACACAGATGCTTTCTCCATCAACTCCCTACATATTTTGGAAGCCACACAGTACCAATGAAGGCAACAGGAGAACTTACCCAGTTTCAGTAGTCCAGCAGCGAGCTCTGTGTGCTTGTCCACCCACCTCCCTGAAGAAAAGAAACGTTACACATCAGGAACGAGTCCAGTAGTTATCTTCTACCTAGGAGCTCTACATAGGAGCAATGCCAGTAACATTCTGGTAACGGCAGCATTAATACTGAAAGTTTACAGTTTCAAAAGGGAAAACATTTACGGACACAATCTGGATATTTTAACTGTCACAGGTCTCAGCGATCTGATATTGCTTAGCCTTGTGGCCAAGATACTAAGCCACTGGTACCTATCTGCCACCAGAACAGATCTTCTCAGTACTTCTCTAATAAGCTCAATAATTAATCCAACAAAATTTGAAGAAGAAAAGCAAGGGCCATGTCATTATTAAGAAATAAGAAAGAAAGAAAAGAAGTTACTTATTTTGCTAAAAATAGATCATGAAAATATTTTCTACTCCATGATATGACCAGAAAACAACATAAAGCTGTAAAGGTCTACAGTAATTCAAATTCATTGTACTCATTATAAATCCAAAAATGCAGAGAATAACTTTAACTCAGCTGCTTGGTCAATTATTTCTCTTACCTCTCAAAACAAAGCAAAACAAAAAGAAGGGCAACAAGCTCACTCCCATAGCGGAAGAGCACATAGAAAAGACAAAGCATCTACTATACCAGGGTAATCAAATGCAGGTTTGTACCAGAAATATACATAGTACAGATTGGAAAAATACTTAAATAATAAAGTACTCCATGCAATTCCAAGGAAAATTAGATGAACTATTGAAAAGGATACAAGCGTACACAAATCATTACATAGAATATGGTAACACTTGGCTAAAACTAGTGCGGAGTTCCTCACTTTAATGAGCACAGTCTTCACCCACAAATTAAAAATAAACAAATAAAAAAGATACGAGTATGACCTCACTTATTGGCAGTCGATCAAACTGCAGTTTGTCCCAAGAGTTGTGAAGCCACTGCCTACAACATATCAAGAACTCTTGCTTATTGAACTGATCTGTTTAAAGTGATTTTTTTTTTTTTTTTTCCTGGCTATAGCAATTGCTTTTTCCTATCAGAACATTTGGGTTTATGTAAATGACAGCTTAATGGTTAATTGGAACCATAGCATGATGTTTAAAGTTAAATCACGCTGACTTAACTTTGTAGTATCAATGCACCATCACTGAATAAAAGTACGTTTCTTTAAGCTGAGGGTTGCCCAATACAGCAAGTAGTGCGACGTTAGTGCGCGATGTTGCTGACGTTAATAGCAAACTTTAATAGCCACAAAGAATAGTCTAAATCTTTAACATACATATATTACCATAACTTTAAAACCAGCAGTTTTCATTAATCATACAATGGCTCGCTTCTTCATTTGCAGCCAGCTGATTAAAATACAGATATATTGTCCTGAACATCATAGAAATTGCAGGCACTCAGCCATTCTTTCAAAATTGTGTTTTCTAAGCCTTGTTTCATCACTCAGCTACGTATTTCAGGTTACAAATATTGCTAGAGATTCCAGCATAGAAATGGACAAAAAAGATCCTAAATAATATAATGAAGGGCATAAATTTTCTGCCAAAACAAGAATAAAGCTTCAGGTAGAGAATGGCTGATACAATGCCCTCTGTCCTATTACTGCAGCATTTCAAACATAATCAAAAGAAACTGATTTGAATTTTTGATAAGGAGAGCCTGAAAACAGCTTGATAAACTATGGATAGACATCTGTAGCTTTGAATTTTTATTTATATGAATCCAAATGTCTAAAAGTGTTTGAAACACAGAGAAGTCTGTGCTGAAAACAAAGTTATTTCTTAGAGAATGGGCAACAGTCTAGAGATCTTAAGGAATTTATTGTCCAAGTCTGAGTGGATCTTACATGAGTTAGATACCTGAAAAGGAATAGTTAAGATCCAAAATACAGTTTTATTTCTGACCTAGGTCCTCTAAACATATCATTTACGCAGGGGCTGTAGCTCAATCTAAAGCTACGCTTTTTGAAGATTTTTCCGAAGGGATGCAATGTGCGTATCGTTAAGCTCTTAGTCATATAAATAGGCAAAAATTGGTGGTCATGACAGCTTTGGAAGGTGGTTGAGGCAGGCTGAGATTTCCAGCTTGTCGAGGAATGACTGTTTCTTTGCCTACATTTCTGAAATGTATACAAAGGATAAGAAAGAAGCTATTGTAGATTTTTGCCATCAGCTTGTGAGAGGTTGAAGCAGAGAAAGACTTCTGAATGCACGGCTCACATTTGATGTGCACGAAGAAGTCTGCAGATCCGAACGTACAGTGTAATTGTTCAATATTTGGATATGCAGAAAAGACATTGTGACTGCACAAAAAGAGTTTCGGGCAAAGAATGAAAGGGACAGAGGTTGAGAAGAGGGTTTTTTAGATTAGCTTGAAATATTCTGTCTTCCATTCTCTTTATAAAAAGTGTTTCTCCTACAGTAAAGTATTTCTTTTCATTAATAGAATCTCTTTTCAAGTCTTTCCTTGGGATTTTTTTTTACTTTGGTACCCTTGATATTCAGTATTATTTACTGTACAGTATTATTTACTGAATATTTAACTGTACAAGTACTGAACACATACTTTGCTAGTTATGGAATCACAGCTGTCTAGTTCCACGGGTCAATTTTTAAAGCATTGTTTTCCTACAAGACAATTTGGCTAACAATAAATTAATGGATTAGCCAAGGTATTTCTTACACTGAGTCCTTCAAATTTGGTGCTGTACTTTATAATCTCTATAGAGATTTCACAAACTTTTGAGAATATACCTTGTGACTATTGCTACACTTACCCATACAGACAACTGGAAAAAAAAATCAACATAGGCTGTTACACGGGACAATTTACAGATACAATTTTCAGTTAGACTGAAGTAGATCTTATTATAAAAGATGGGGTTGAAAGTATCTTGTTTTTTAAAGTTCTCTTCTCCTATGAGGTACCTGGATGGTCATAAAAAGTTTTCAATAAAGAAAAAACCTCACGTGTAAAGGTAACGTTCTGCAAATGTGTTTAGAATATTTTGTGATGGAGTAGCTAAAAAGCTGTCTCGCTACCAAAAGCCACTTCCGGACTTTTCTGTGTATCAAGCACCACTGCTATTCAGTCACCTTCTTCACCCTTTGGGCCTGATACATCATCCACTGAAACCTGTTCGCAGCCTTAGTGGCTTCTGGATCAGAGAGTCCCTTCACTTCTTATCCCGTACTGTCAGACCCTACAAAACCAAGCGGCAAAGTTAGTGGGTAATATCACTGCCTTGTCTGGTTGGTGTCTGTATTTTTTAAAATAAACAACAACATTTCATATCACGTAAATAAAACCGTGCTATTATCTACATAGGCAACGGTGATCCGCAAAAATAGAAATTTGGAATTTATCTTTCATCCGTTTTCCACTTTTAACAAATAGAAATGTCATTTGTTCATTATAACTTGAAAAACAGAATACAGTGTCTGCCCATTATCTGCCTGATAAACTCATTGTGATGAATCAGCTGCACAACAGATAACACAAACAATACATGAAAGACCCCGTGGCAGATCGGGTACTGCATACCTAATTCTGTTTGTGGATGCAGCCCTATATAGCAAAAGCTACACAGTATAATAATCTTTTACAGAATGGATTATTATTTATAAAGCACCATAAGGAGTCTTGCACACCATCGGACGGGATTAGTTATTATTCCTCTAATACGCATTGTTTACCAGTGAATACATACTGGACACAATAAGCTACATGTTTATAATTATAATTTATGTACATATTTCCACAGGTTTTCTTGGAGAAGGGCATTTTGCTGTGAACTGAATGCAGAACCAGGAACCAAGAGCTCTTCAGCTCTAACCTTCCCTCCAGTAACAGGTTCTTGAGCCTGCAGCCAACAACTTCTTGCATTTGTAAAATGAAGGTGTAAACACCTGCTTGCTTACCTAGAGAAGGGGACTGGAAAACTATTCCGCTTTCAGAACCAAAAGCCACGTCTGGCAAATCCGTAATGTCTTTGGCAAGGAAGTATTGCACCGTTGTCGTGGTTTAGCCCCAGTCGGCAACTAAGCACCACGCAGCCGCTCGCTCACCCTCCNCGATCGCTGCCCCCCGGCCAACTCCCCTCGGTTTATATACTGAGCATGACGTCATACGGTATGGAATAGCCCTTTGGTCGATTTGGATCAACTATCTTGGGCCGTGCCCCCTCCCAACTTCTTGTGCACCTGGCAGAGCATGGGAAGCTGAAAAAGAAAGTCCTTGACTAGTCTAAGCACTACTTAGCAACAACTAAAACATCAGTGTGTTATCAGCATTCTTCTCCTACTAAATCCAAAACACAGCACTATGCCAGCTACTAGGAAGAAAAGTAACTCTAACTCAGCTGAAACCAGGACAACCGTGCACTGCAGTCCCAGTGCCGTTTTGGCACCCTGTTGGATTTTCTCTGTGTGCTTTCCAGGGTAGGTTTAAGTCTCTGTTTGACCTCCAAACCCATAGACAGTTATGGCTGCTAAACTATAATCACAGAATTTGTCCCCCTGACTTCAGGAGGATTAATTAGATGCCTAAAGGTAAGGAAGTAAGCAAAAGTTTGCAGGGTGAGGGCTACCTTTGGTGAAGGGCCAATTTTCCCAACTGAAAATGTATAAATAAAAATCACGCCTAATTTGCTTCCATTACTAATGCTTTATATACTATATGATTGGAAGCAAATTAGATGTTTTATTTCAAATTGTTTACATACAAATCTTATTTTCTTAAAGAGCAGAAATCACCAGCCATTTCTCTTCTAATTTGATGCTGTTGTCACATATTACAAAGACTGAGCATAAGGGTTTGGGTTTTTTTTACATTATCTCACTATGTACTGAAGTGAAACATTTGATATAACACTACCCAACTGAAATCAAATTAAAAAGTATTTTGATTTGGAGAGCGCCAATAAATGGAAAAATAATCTCAAAGGTTTATTAATCTAGGGCAGTTTCATATTTGATGCACACACGAGAAAGTTTCCCCAGCCGTTTTAAAGATACTGCTTGTATTCTTCATACAAATTACAAGAAAATGACTCATGCAACCGAGAATGCTATTAAATAATATATACAGGTAGCATCGCTTTTGTTAAACTGTCACTGTATTCCTCAAAATAACTTGACTCTTTCTGTTCAAAAGGAAGTAAAATGACCCACAAACACCAGTTAAAGACTCATTCTCTAAAAGATAACTCAGTAAAAAATAATGATGACTGATAGCAGAGTGGTAAGACCTTAAATTTGTGAAACAAGGCACAAGTCATCAGGAGGAGTCCACAGAAATGGAACTACGCTATTTTTGCATCATTGACAGAGCAAGGTTGAGAACAGCCTGATTATCTTCAGTCTCTTGTTTTTCTCTCAGCCTCACTCAACTGAACACACGTGAATATCATTCTGGGTGTATCACATGTTGAAGCACAATTACTTGGGTGTTAAACTAGTACGGGTACTTTCCACTCCCTCTCCACACCCGACCAGAGAGTCAGTGAAGGCAGAGTTACTACCGGCAATCGTATGTCCTTCAGAGCTCTATTTTCTTGCAAGTACCGTGACACCGCATCCACTGTGGAAGGATACAGGACACACGAATAAAAGAGACTTTTTGTGAGGTACACAGTGAAAACAAACCCCCTCAAAACACAGATTATTTTTTCACCGCACAGATTATCAGACAAAAAAAATCACAAACAAATGGCCTAGATGGAACTTCTCCAAGCTTGTGGGCAGAGGGAAAATAAAAGGATAAACTCTGCCTTCCCTGATTTTTAAATGCTGATATCACCTATGTTTCATCCCTAACTACAATTTTGTATGACTCGTATCAATTCTTCTCACTTATGCCCAGGACAACTACATCTATCATCATCAGGAAAAGAAAATCTAAAAAAATTATGTCCTTTGGGGTCCAGAACATGAGCCTCCTTTCTTCAATTACTCCTGGAGTAAGTTCCCTAACCTTGATGAAGTAGTAGGTGTTTGGAGCTTGTTCTATCCTATGATGACTGAAGCTTGTCGAGGAGACACAATTCTGTGTTAAATCCTTACCACTTCTTTCCAGCAGACATCGGATTACATAAAAATTATTTGCAAGGATACAAATTACCTCATTCGCAGCCAAATTTGAGATGACACAAAATTTAGTAATTGTGAAATAGTTGCTCCTCTCCAACCACATTATGGCTTTCTCTCATTTGGGGGCTTCATACCAGTCATGAGATTTTTCATATTACCTGTATTTTTCAAAACTCCTTGACAATGACGCTCATAATTTGAAAGATAATGTAACGAATTCCATCTGTTAATATGTTCCACTCCTCAGAATGCAGCGGTATAAACACTAATGTCTAGGGTACTACAAGCGGGAGGTAACGCTGAGTATACTCTTTGACGCAAGAAGTGCAGAAACAGAAGTCAGGCTGCCTAAGGAACACTCTTCAAGTAGTTCAGTCTCTTTTACAAACACTTTCCATGCAGTTCTGGATCCAAGTCGTTCCAACATCGCCTGTTTTCTAAGAACACCAGATCCTTCATGGAAAAACTGCTGCTAGCAATGCGTTCATTAGAATTGGAAATGGAGAGTCACTCTTCTAGCCTGGAGCCAGAAGGTGGGCTATCTTGGAGGCAGGGTTGATAGCTTTTGAATACCAGATGAAGTCTATAGATACAAGACTGGTGTCAAATGACAAGAGCCTTAAGCAGATGGATGAGTGTGTGTGTGCACTATAGGCTGTTGTTAATTTACTAGCTAGAGATAATGCTTCTTTAAAATTAAAAATGAGTCATTGGAAAACAGCCCGAGAGGCCATAGCCTGCAGATTTCAGGCCTCCTGGCAGGGCTGCGTTGTGGGGGATATGTTTTTTTAGACTTATGAAAATTAAAATTGCATGTTAGAGAGAAAGAAAATGTAATTGTTTGTCTTGCTAGCTATTTAAGCTATTCATACTCTGGATTTGTAATTCACAAGTACATTTTCAGTAAAACGGAATAAACTAGTCATAGTAACTCACGGACAAGATATAGATGAGCAATGGCAAAGATGTATAATATTAATGAATTGTCAAGTGGCAAGATGTGGGGTTTATATTTATAACCATGCTTTTGTTATTTTGGCATGACCATATACAAAGCCCCCCTTTTCACCGTTGCTCTGCACAGGACTTTTCACTGCCGTTGGGTTACATTGGGAATAGCTTTTCCTCTGCTTTGACCTTGGGATGAAAATTTCCTGTCGTATCTCTTGCAAGAGTGTCAATACGTTTCCATAACATAACACAGACAGGGCTGTCTCGTCGTTTCCTTGCTCCAAATATATGACCAGACCTCAGAGCCAGTGTAAAATTTCTGAGAGAGTCCAGTTTGATAAAGAAGTAACTTTGTCTCTAAAGGCAAAAAAGGGAACTGTAGAGAACGAGTACACGAGCGTATCAGTTCTCACACCAGTCTCTGAGGGCTACCATCTCCTATGCTGTCTAGGACTTACTGGGGCACTCACCACCACCTAAGTTTAAGAAAACAGTGAAGAATTCAGACAGTCCGCTGTCCAGAGAGGCTGGACTCTGGCTGTCTATATAGCCAAAACTGATCTTGATCCCTACAAGTATTTATCAAAGGCACTGCAACAACTTAACTCATTTTGCCTTGCAATCAGATTCTGAAAAACACGCTGTAGGACACACAACCCTAAACCCTAGATGATTCCTTTAATGTTATCATCTATCCAATGTAGAAACAACAGTGCCTAACAATTTTACAGCACTTTTTGCCCCTGCAGATGTTGGTGCCCATTGAATATCATTGCCCCTGCAATCTCAGTTTAAAGACACAAAGTGGTACATCAGTCAGCGACAAAGTCAGAACAACAACCCAGTCCTTGTGATTCCCAGTCCTGTATCCCTGCAGCTGGAACACAGGGTTCACATAGTTTTTAAATCCATAACATCACTGAGCTGATGTAGAAAGCCCGCTACTCTATTCCAACACACCCTACACTGACTCAGCACCATTGAGCTCAGCAGTATTACTGATGGGCTTGCACGCATGTGAACGAGGGCAGAATTAAATATGGGATATTTAAAGAGATGTTCTCCAAAGCTTAAAAAGAAATGAGAGGAAAGAAGGGGAAGAATATGCATACAGTGAATTAGTTATCCTGCATAATATACTACAATCAAGGTCATGTATAAATATTTATGTACAGTGCACTGCCCGTGCAATATTGTACCGATTCCTCTCAGGCAGTGACAGTGACAGAGACCGCTGTGCACCAACGGGCATTTTTCAGCTGTAGAAAACTCTAAGACGAAAGTATCAACCATAGAGACTTCAGTCACAAACATGTCCAGGTATTTCAGCGCAGCAGCAGCAGCTACGGGAAAGCACTTCTCGTTTCCACTTGAAGGTGAAAGGCTGACTTTACAAAAAAGTTTCTCTCTTTTTTTTCAGTCCTATACAACACCACCTGTCTCATCAGCAGGACCACTCTAAAGGGATGGGCCTCAAGCCACCTCAGTCCCAAGATTCTCCATGCCTCATTCTTCATCCACGCTGCTAGTAATGTACCATCACTGGCACAGTTACACCTGAACACTCTGGTGCTGCCAAACACCTGGCTTGATTTTCCACTGTCCAAATGAAAAATAAGCATAATCTGCTTTTTGAGGATACAGCAAATGAGGGAGTTCATGACAAATTGTGTTGGTTTATGCAGAATAGTGATAATAAGATACAAATGAGAATTTTTTGCTTAATGAATAATACTAATCACGTTTCAACAAATGCTGTGCCCTTCTAATTAGAGAGAATGCATAAAATCAGCTTAATTTATTTGTGACTAGTTATACATAGTTTAAATATTTACTAGAGATTTACTCTAACGTTTGAAATGATTTTAAACAGTTCTTGCAGCAAAAGCAGACCTAGTAATGTAAAGGAGGTTACAATTCTAACTTCTGCCCTCCTTTTCGTTATGCGGCGTGTGATGTACACCCTCGGTTTTCAAGATGCAAGAGAAAGGATATTATTGATTTGCATGCTAATTCTCCAACTGTTACTAATTTTCTTGATTCCTGCTTCCAAAGTTGCACTTCCAACATTCATCACTGTAGTACACTAGAGGGGCTGAGCATCTTTTTCAATAAATTACAGGAACTATGACTAATTATAGTGATATTAACTATGCAAAGTAATGTGTAACTTAAAATGGATACGTTTATCATTTCAAATTATGCTTTTGACTCTTGATGGCCTAATACATGGATGCTGTTCTTTTTTTTTTTTAATACAGATTACGAACCGTGCTATATTTTTTCAAAAAATCTGTTTCACAGATATAGGCATACCTTGTGAATTTGATGAATGGAAATAAATCATTTACATCCCATAAAATGCTTAGTGGGTAGAGGACAAGATTAGTACCAAGGGCAAGTAGGGCCAAATCCTGATTGTTTTAGCAAAGCACTCAGGATTCAGCTTGAGCACTGCCATTAGCATGTGTTTGGCCCACAGGATTTGTACCATATACTTTATGTCTTCTTATGCTACAAAAGTAGTAGTGCAAGTTGCTTGGCCGACAATACTACAAGTGCTAGTGTTTGCATTCAACACAAAACCGTCAAGCGTAGCTGGCTTTCAATAGTATGCAAAGTATGTTGCAAAGCCTTAAGATACAGAAGCTTTAAAACAACGGCAGTGCAGTTGTGCCCAGTGTAAGAAGTTCGCATAGCAGCAGGGCTTTTTAGCTCGCATGCGGCACCACATTGCTATAGTTCTCCTTCCAATCTGGAAGAAACGCAGCCTCTGCCATCTCGGTCGTTTTCACGTAACCTTGTGTTTCATGGTACAGAAGTGCAGGTCTCAGTAAGCAAACGAAATTAAGGAATGGCACAGACTGGTATGTTGTAGAGACATTGTCAGAGAAAATAAAGCGGTACAGATGGACAGTGCCTAGATTTCTCTACTGAATTTGCAGGAACTGACCATCAGAGACCAAAGAGTTTGGCCGGACCCTTCCA
This sequence comes from Balaeniceps rex, assembly GCA_013401315.1. Taxonomy (NCBI): domain Eukaryota; kingdom Metazoa; phylum Chordata; class Aves; order Pelecaniformes; family Balaenicipitidae; genus Balaeniceps; species Balaeniceps rex. The sequence continues at coordinate 56,640 of VYZW01015488.1, forward strand.
TGAAGACTATTCTTTTCCACTATACCAGAATAGTCTACGCGTTATTCTCTTAAAAAAAACATGCAGACATCTTCAGGGGCTTACGAGAGGAACATCTGCACTTTGGACCTCTGCCATTAGTTCCCTACTTAGCCAATACATCCACCTGTTCTTCTGAGTATTGGGATGGATGCTCTTGTGCTTGGATGATACTATCCTTAAAAACCTGCCACCTTTCCTGGGCATGTTTGCCCTTCAGAGCTGCCTCCCATGCGATCTGACCACTAGTTTCTTTAATCAGTCAAAGCTGAATCTCCTAAGGTCCAGGGACTGCACTCTGCCACTCTCCTTCCTCATTGCCCTCAGGATCTTGAACTCCACTATTTCATGGTCATTACAGCCAAGGCTACCATTGGCTACCACATCCTCAACTGATGCTTCCTTATTGGTGAACAGCACCAGATCCAGCTGTGAATCACCCCAGCTGGCCCTTCCAATACCTGTATCGAGCAGTTATCCCTGCCACCCTCCAGAAATCTTTTTGACTGCTTGTCCCCCAACATCTGCCCTTCCATCAGATGTCAGTTCTTCCAAAGGTAAAGGAAGTGTAAACTGAGGTTGCCTTCATTAAAATGCCTTCAAAAAGTAAACAAAATTTCTAGTATTTTAGTTATGCAGTCTTATAACACTGAAGGGGAGCTTTTGCATGTACTTACAATGGCATTTTATGGCAGCTTGAGCACCTCCAGCGTTAATCTTCTACCCACTGGACAACAGGCAATGAGTTGCCTTATGATTCAATGAAACATAGAATCACAGAATGCTTTGGGTTGGAAGGGACCTTTAGAGGTCATCTAGTCCAACCCCCCTGCAGTGAGCAGGGACATCTTTAACCACATCAGGTTGCTCAGAGCTCCGTCCAACCTGACCTGGAATGTTTCCAGGGATGGGGCCTCCACTGCCTCTCTGGGCAACCTCTTCCAGTGCTTCACCACCCTCACTGTAAAAAATTTCTTCCTTCTACCCAGCCTAAATCTCCCCTCCTTTAGTTTAAAACCATCACCCCTTGTCCTGTCACCACAGGCCTTGCTAAAAAGCCTGTCCCCATCTTTCCTCTAGGCCCCCTTGAAGCACTGCAAGGCCGCACTAAGGTCTCCCCGCAGCCTTCTCTTCTCCAGGCTGAACAGCCCCAACTCTCTCAGCCTGTCCTCGTAGCAGAGGGGCTCCAGCCCTCGGATCATTTTTGTGGCCCTCTTCTGGACCTGCTCCAACACCTCCTTGTCCTTCTTGTGCTGAGGGCTCCAGAGCTGGACGCAGGGCTCCAGGTGAGGTCTCCCCAGAGCAGAGCAGAGGGGCAGAATCACCTCCCTCGACCTGCTGGCCACGCTGCTGGGGATGCAGCCCAGGATAGGGTTGGCCTTCTGGATGCAAGCACACACTGCTGGCTCATGTCCAGCTTTTCATCCATCAGCACCCCCAAGTCCTTCTCTGCAGGGCTGCTCTCAATCCCTTCATCCCCCAGCCTGTATTGATATCGGGGGTTGCCCCGACCCAGGTGCAGGACCTTGCACTTGGCCTTGTTGAACCTCATGAGGTTCGCACAGGCCCACCTCTCCAGCCTGTCCAGGTCCCTCTGGATGACATCCCCTCCCTCAGGCGTGTCAACTGCACCACTCAGCTTGGTGTCATCTGCAAACTTGCTTGAAACATCAATCAAAAGCTTCAGTGTTGCACAGCAGAGTAAATCAGGCCACTACGTCATTCAAAGAACAACAGAAAACAGAAAGTGCTGCCAAGGAGCTTACGGGTAAACATACCCTTTTCTATATCTACAGAACACCAGAAAATCTAGCACATTGTTTTGGAATAAAGTTGGAGAAGGTTTGGGGAAGATTTTGCTGAGTTATCATCACAGCTGGACCTCTGATTTCTTGAGGAAGAGTACGTATTGCCTAGTACTTCTAACCTATTGGTACTAATATTTCTAGACTTCAAGGTCGCATTTCTTCTCATCTTCGCTGCGTTGGGAAGAGCTGGGCCAGCTGACTGTCAGTTTTGTGTTATCACCTGCACAACTAGTGCCTCTTCCGATCAGCGGAAAAAGAATATTTAAGTGGTGACCTGGACATCACCAACAGCACTAAAACATAAATCAACCCCTTTTTAACGATGCTCTCTTGTGGCTGAGCTGTTCGTCAGTTACCTTGCCTGGCTACGTGCTATGAACACTTGCCAAAGATAATTTTGGCTCTTAGAAACTATATTGGTAACCAGGAAGGAAGTCAGCCACCCTTCCTCTCATAAGAGGAAATGAAATGCTCTTCCCAGAGGCCTTTAAGGAAGGCCTTTCCCTCTACACAACTCCCAGGAGGGTTCCTTCCACTCAGGCCTGCTTACTGCATGACTGTGATTACCGCACCAGCCCTGCTTTCTGCTTCACACAGCCTTGCCTCGTGTCACCAGGAGGGACAGAACTGCTGCTGAGGCTCCTCTTGCATCTGAGGGGATTGCTAGACCCAGGGGCATCAGTGATGCCTGCTCTGCTTAGAGGTTCTTCTCCCTTTCCCTGTCCCTCATCCTCCATTATTCTCCAGCTTATCATGTAGTCTTCAGACCTGGCCCTGATATAGCAGTCTATCTTCTACGTAGTTTACAGAACCACTACCTGCACAATCTGTACACCTCAGCTGGTCCCTAAATGCTGATACATGCCTAGAAGAAACGGAAGAGGATTTGCAAAACTGAGTCTTGAAAGAGTTTGAATGCGCTAACGTGCTCCCTTGAAACTCCAAATACAGCACAGAGTAGAACCGTAGAATAATTTGTGTTGGAAAGCACCACAGAAGGTCATCTCATCCAACCCTCTGCTCAAAGCAGAGTCAACAAGACAAGGTTCAGTGAAGTTCTAAATATCCACAAGTAAGCGGAGTCCACAACCTCTCAGGGTAACTTGTTCCAGTATGTGATTGCTCTCATAAAAATAATAATCCTTATTATTATAAAAAATAATCCTTATATCTAATGAGAATGTTTTGTATTCTAACTTTTGTCTGTTGCCTTCCATCCTGCCACTGAATATCTCCGAGAAGAGTCTGTCTCTGTCTTTTCTAGATTCTCCCATTAGGTAGCTGTAGACAGCAGTAAGATGTCCCCTTAGCCTTCTCTCCTTAAAGCTGAGCAAATCCAGCTCTCACCCTCTCCTTGTATGTAACGCGCTCCAGAATACTTCATACATAGTGGTTCTGATTACTAAATAAAATGTATTTCAAAGAAGCTTTGGTAGAAGACAATTTCTGAGACTATTTAAAATCAGAAGTGAAAATCACTTACTAGCATCATTTACAATTTTAAAGCACAGCTCACAGCTGTCCTAGTTATGTTCTTATCAATCTCTTCTGGACAAGTATTCTCAAGTCCTTTACTTCATCTAATGTTTTCTAATTCTCCTCTCAAGAAAATTTACTCTCAGGAAGTCATTGAGAGTTCACAATCTAATTAAATGAAAACGCTGTATGATAAAATTTACCACAGATGCATCAACCACGTTCTTTAAGTAGAGCTCAGAGATTTTCAAATTTGAAAATTCCTGATCAAAATCTAGGCCACTTTAGGAACTCTTCAAACAGTATGTCCAAACCAAGGAATAATGAGGTGCTGCCCTTGTAACGTCTTCTGGATCTCAACACAGTTCATTACCATTATCACTTAGAACAAACGCATAGCTTCAACCAACATGAAAAAAATGAAGAGTTTGTCTACAATTCAAAACATTTCATGCGACTGAAACCATGTAGGCACTTTGCTTGGGCGCTTAACTCTCTTCTTTTACTTTGCAGGGAAAGGTAATAATTTAAAGTTCACAATAACTGAACTACTACCAGGTGTAAAATTCCACACCACTATAAAATTGTCCTCTTTGTAAATAGGATATTTATGTTGTGTTTTATGCTTTGAAGATTGTATTTACAAAAAAAAAAAAGAATTTCAGCCTTGGAGATCGGAATCCCAGACCCCATGTTTAGCTGTATTATGATTAGATGTGGTCTAGTGAAATGCTTTTTCATACTGTACCCTGTTTCTGTAGGTCTTCTTAATTTCAATTGTATTGATTTAGCTGTAAAATTCAAAAATTTAGATATTTATGTTTAGATCTGCCCTGGTTTACTCTAGGAGTCCCAGAATTCTAAATATTGTTCCACTAACTTTTTCCCCCAGATATTCCATTTTTTTGGTCACGCAAAGATACAATAAGACTGTAAACATATATAGTCAAAAAGCAGCTGGAAATCTACAGCCTGCTTTCCTTTCCAATGTACGTCAATTTAGAGACAGAAGACTAACAAATGAATTTGCCTTGCAGGGGTGGAAGAAAGCCAAAACACTGCCACCATTTTATACTGTGTGGAGAAGCAAAGTCCTTATGTTTGAATGAGAACAGCCAAGGACGGGGAGGCACAGTACGACTAAGAGACTACAGACATGAGCCTTTGGGGTCCAGCTGCAAGCAGGAGATCTAATGTAGAGTTATTGAGGCTCCTAACTGAGACCATGAATCTCATCCAAAGTCACGCAGGTAGCCGTTGTGGAATGGCCATCTCCTCTTACATTCACCACTACTACCCACAACTGCCAAGATCTTTCCTGATTTTTCTAAGCTTTTGCTAAGCTTTCCTGATCACTGCACTGCTGAGAATGAACCAAGCTTCAGGATTTTGGGGAGGGAACGAATGCTTAGGAGTCCTGCTTCTCTTTCTCCTCATTGTAAATTCCTGTAGATTGCCCATCCGACATAACTGATTATTCCCCAAAAAGCACTGAATTATTTCAAGGGTAGCGATGCACAGCCCTTACCAGTACTTCTACTTTAAGCCTCAAAGATACACAAATTGATATTTAAAGAGTGCTTCCTGGAGAATTTATGACATCCAAATCTCCCACATTGAGAACAGTGAGGTTTCTTCAAAGGGATGAAGAAATATAGCCATTTAAATTGTTCAACGTAATTAAAATACTCCTAACTAGCTACTCCTAGAGAAGAAAAATACTACAGTTTCACAGATGAAATATCAGTTCCTCCTTAGACAGATTTTAAATAAGGCTTAAGTGGGATATCAGTGACTGACTGAAATATGCTCATGTTTCCTTAGCTTCTCCAGGGGGGTTTTCCTCTGATTCTAAATAGGAACAGTCTAATGGCTTTCACTCAACTGTGTTTCTGAACCTACAGAAAGTAGGCTCTCTTCCCCGAAGTCTTCCTTTGATCTGATATTAAGAGACATTCAATTGCCTGTAAATTCTTTCATTAGCCACTATATATCAGATTTTCAGAGGTACTGCGTACCAGAACTCTGGCTTCAGAGGGAGCGGAGTATTCTGGAAGATTGTATCTATGTACAGTCCAACATCTTCATCAATGATATATTACACTGAAAGGCACCAAACACATCAGGATCGAGTGTCCTGCACACATGAAAATCATCAGGCTCATTTTACAAAAGTGCTAAAGTGCAGCCGTGCCCAGGTGCCTGAGCAAGTACATTTCTTTGCTCTAAAGAGTTGGACTCAAAGAGCCAGGCTGACGCCGAAAGCCAAGGGGCGAAGCTGTGCAGAGAGCGTAGAACTACCGGGGCGCACTGGAGTTCAAAGCCGCGGGAGGGATTAGTTCCATGCTGTGCCTGGAGTAACAGCAGTTGCAGTGTGACATTATAAGGAGATAAAGACAAGGATACAACTATTTCCTAGGCACGGCACAAAAGTTTCTGAAGTGAAAATTCTTTGAAAGCCCGTGTAAGTTCCTATGAAGTTCCTTTCACAAGGAAACACTTCAGATATTTCAGTTACTAAACTGTTCACGTCAAGTATTAGCCTGACTCTGGTAGAAATTTTGCTGAAATTCAACTTTCTGTAATACTTAAATGTATATGGACCCTCTTCATTTCAATAAACTGGTCAAATTTCTGCCTCCTTGAACCTCTCTTTGCAGTAGAAATTGCACAGAAACATCAAAGACGTCAAGACTGTCCTGGGTATATAATAGCAGATTTCTAGGAAAGCACAGACTGAAGGCTCTTGAGGAAAATGCCATTCTACCAGGCCCAAGTTCTGCGGAGACCCATTCACTTGGCTAACGCATAAGTCAACCCATACCCAGGTCCAGGCTGCCACAAGCAGACTGCTTCTAGTACTTCCATCGGGTTGTTTAAAGTCCATCTGTGCTCTCCTGCACGCCATGGTGTGGATGTTGAAGAGAAGCCCGCCTATAGCAATTCTTCTCTGCTTGCCGCTCACTTTTTAAACCTTATGTTCCCTTTTTGAAGATATCATCCCTGCAAATCACATTTCCTCTTAACATTAACAATAAAGCTGATAAATCGGAACGATCAGGAAACATGTCTTTTACTTTCTCATTGTGCAAATAACACCTTTTAAATTACAGTAACTGTTCCCAAATGGTTAGCACCAGGTCCTGCCCTCTTATCTGAATTCCTCCTCATACGGAGCGTACCCAGAGGTACCTTCTTGGTGGATGTAAAGGCTCTGGGTGCCCAGAGCTGTTCCTGCTCAGACTCGCTGGTAATCTGGCCCAGAATTCTATTCCAGCACCAGTTACGACTTCAGGTTAAAATAGGTTCATACTTCTGAGTAAACGGTGCCTCAGAGTTATGAGATGTACCACACTACCAATGTGCACTCCCAGCATGGATTCCAGGATGCTCCAACCCAGTTGCTTACTGCCGCTGGTCCCATTTAGCATGCTAATTCCAACTCCTACTAAAACGGCAGGAAGACAAGACTCTAACTTGTTACAATTCATTTCTGTATCGCCGAGGCCATTTCGGCTCACTGAAATGTTCATTCAGAGAAGTTTTCATTACACTTTGGTTAATGTGGCAGTTAATGTCCTTGAGCTCTATGTTCCTGTGTCCATTTAAAAATGTGGAAAAAAAGCTGGGTTGCCCTTATTTAGGATACAATCTCCGAGTCAATCATTTGAAAAATCTTCATTTGCAATTGCTCGGGTGGATCGTGAAACCGTTCCCTGAATAACACTGCTTGCCTTTCAGATTCCTCTCGATGTTAGGAGGGCTATGTTAATTCTGGATCAGTGTTCTTTAATAAAACAGCACAGCAGTAAACACCAAAAAAATAAGAGTTTCATGCTTAAGGTACTACATATTAGAAAAATGTAATGTTCTATCAATGTTTCTTGCTGTTTTATAGTTACCTGATAAATGTTGGACTTTCAATCCCTTCTACGTCCTGAGCATTCATTACATTTACACTTTTTACAGTTCTCTAGTACTTTTGCAATACATTTTCCTGAATCAGCTGATGACATTTAATGGAATATTTAAGACACAATATAAAACCATAAATGCTTTTGCTTATTCTGGGGGAAAAAACTGTGCACGTAGATTGGTTTTCAAATTAAAAACTATGTTGGTGTGCCCAGCATTTTTGCTTCTGCTGTACATATTAAAATATAACTAAATGCCTCTTATGCAATACTGCAGCATAAGTACAAATAACAAGCATTTGTACTTTACAAGCAAGCTATATGATTAAGGAGCTATTAATGAAGTGAAACAAAACCTCAGTGCTAGAATGTAATAGTCCATGAAATTCTTATGGGGAGAAAGGGAATCTGCAGTGAATAAATATTAACCTAAATGCTATAGAAAACATAAAGCAAACAAAAAAAAATGCATTTTTAAAGCCAAAATTTCGCTAAAAACTGCTGACTACTTAAGGAAAGTCTATTTGCATACCGCAGGGCTCCATCTGCTGTGGAAAATATAGGCTGCAAGAATGATTTAATATTTAATAGAAGTAGTGGCCGTTGTTAATTATAATTTGCACATTTACAAATCAGCACTGATAGCAATACAAATTATGAAATATAAGGGTGTTATGCTGGATACTGGGGAAAATAAGATGACAGACAAAGTTAATGGAGTATCCCTAACAACAGTTCTGTCAGAACACATCAGAGAACTAATCCAGTTACAAAGAGCCTGCAATGGAAAATCTATTTAAAATATTAAAATGCTGTTTGGTAAAAGCTTTTTCATAGTGCATTTTACTTAAACAGTTGCTTATTGCTCATGGGTCATTAGCTGTACACCCAGATGCATTCTGCAAACCGCCATTTGAAAGAACAGTAGAAATTAAATAAGAAATATATTTCTGCAGCATTTTTCCTGAAACCTAGAATCAGCTTACTGCAGATTACAGACAGAAAAATAACATCAGCTACTTCCAAGGTAGGTGCTGTTGCTGTTGCAAAACCTCTATATTTCCTTTCCTACAAAAAAGTAACGTGCTATGGAGAACTTGACTCTTTCGAAAAATGTTCCAGCCCTGGAAGGCACTCCAAGCGGATTAAGAGACCGATATGCAGAGAGAGTCATTCCAATACCATAGGCCTGGTTTTAGTTTAAGACTTAACGTTACTTTGATTTCAACACCGAAGCTATAAATTGACTCTTATTTAGTAAAAGCACAGAAATTGCCACTGATTGTTTTCATTAATCTTCTGTTTCACCTCACTTTTCTCATCATCATGTAATATGGATTACAGATAGAAACCATTAATGCACAAATGCTTTAATAGCAATTTTGCTCACTGAGTCATTCATGCTGCTACTGATTTCTGTGTTTTAACATTAGGTAGGTGGTCTGTAATGTAAACCATGAGGCAACCCTAACTCCATTTAATTCAACAGATAGCTTAGCATTTACGTCACCTACTAGATACAAGGCAAAAGCCTGTAATATTCCCAGTATACAGATCATTGTAACACATATAAGCCAGTTGTGCTCCTGTAGTACAGACAAATCATATTCAGCCTGTGGAAAGAGATACAATAGCTGTCTCCTTCAAGTCCGACAGCTTAAGAATTACATATTAGTCTGAAACTCCGTCCATGGGTCACCCTAGCCTGATCTAGCAGGGATTTGCAAGCTTACATGTTCTGCTGGAAAAAGTCAAGAGTACCACGTCTTGGCTGCAGCTTCTTTTGTCCACGTGCATTCGATTCTCTTTTTATTTTGTGTCCACAAAAGGAAGGATGCAGAACTAGGCAGGATGTCTCTTGCTAGATCCGTTGGTGGAAATGGTCTGGGGAACCAAAACTACTGTTACAGGGGCACAATACTCCAGCTATGACACAACCATGAGCCTACAGCAATCCTCCTGTTCCTTCTGTTGTTAGTGAACACGGTTTGTTCTCTAATCAGAAGAGCTGCATTTAGTCTTCACCTTGTTACTAACCCCGCTAGCTGGACACGTAAACATAGGAAGTTAATGTTTGTTTGACTGGAGTGCGATTTAAGACGCACTTAGATGTATTAACTTCAGTCACACAGTGTCAGTACTCCTCCAGAAAATGTAATTCTTGAGCATCAAATGAAAAACAGTATTTCAGTGTTAAAACCAGTACCCTCTGGTGCAGAATTGGTATCTGCCCACCTTCACCTCATCGCTTCCTTCCCTTAGTCGTGGGTTTCTATAAAGAAATCATTCTCACGCATCCATGCGTGCAAAAAGAGGAAAAATACATTTTGCTATTTTTGCCTCTGAGTCTCTATTTATTGTGGTGCAATCAGAAAGTTGATTATAATACTATCAAAATTAACGCCCAACAATTGCATAATGTACTCACGGTATTTTTTTTTTTACCAACCTATTTCCTTGTGCTTTTTGGGGTCTGTAAGGATCACCAGCTCTTTTACAAGATGTGTGATGATGGGGGAGACAAATGATCCAGAATTTTAGGCAGCCTGTTCTAGGGCAAGCTGCCAAGACCTCATTTGACCACTGATAGTCTATAGTAGTCGAGGGCAATCTCTGCTTTTTGTTAGGCAATAATTTTACTTCACAAAGAAAAGACGTTGCAAGACACAACACTGATTGCTGCAAGTTTCTCTCTTTTGCGCAGCACAAAAATCTCTGATTAGCAGAAGAACTACGAAATGAAAAATAAAAATAAAATGGTTCAAGCAGAGAATGCAATTCTGTTTTATGAAAACCAGACCAAAATAACATCACTTTCAGATATTTTTACATTCCTTTTGTGTTATGCCAGCAGTGCAAAGGGGACATAAAGACTACCTCAATACAGGGCTGAAAACGTCCTTGTCATCAGAGGCTCCTCAGACCACTACAAAACCTAGATCGCCTGATCTCAGTGCATGAGTACTCTGCAGAACAGGCCAAAGAAGAAACACAGCAAGAACATGAAATATCTCTTCGGCATGGTTAGTGGAGCAGTTCTTCAGCAGCTGTTACTCAATTTGGCACTGTTATCTCTATTTATACTAGAGACTGCTTTTTCCTTCAGCAATCTCTAGGGTCAAGGCATCAGAAAAGTGCAGAAAAATCACCGATGTACCTATTGTTTTTCCATGGTGTCAAGTGTTGATCTAGTAAGCATATGAAATTCCATCCTAAATCATACAGAAAGACCTTTAATGGTTTACTAAACCATCATTACTTCATATATGCTGAGGAACAGAGCAGTGTACAATATTATGGGGGGGGGTGGAGAAATAAGAAAATTAAACTCCCTACAGGTAGCAAGTACTAGCACAGTCCCTCTCTGTTCATCCTGGCCTGCCGAGCCTGTGTCATGTTAACATCTACGTGCTCATTTATTATGCCATTGGTCAGATAAAACAGCCACGCAAGTTGCGATTTCCAGAGACGAAATAACATAACTCCCATTTACTCCTCAGAAATCTCTTCTGTAGTAAACATTTTCATTCTGGGTCAAATATACACTTTGCAAAACATATCTAACAAATTTATGGGTGCTCCTCCGAAGTCAGCAAAGCATTTTCACACAATAGTCCATAATGAGAAGAAAGAACCTGCTCTATTTACCAGGCATTGCAATTTCTTGCTCAGAAAACTTGAAAATAGAAACACATGTAGGAGATTTTCTTCCCCACTTGGTCTCTTGATAGCAGCACAAAAGGAATAAATGATTGCATGGATGGTGAAGATGTTTCCTTTTGCATGATTACACTGTACTTGGCCAGGATAATGAAAGGTTCTGTGATATAGACACCGCTATTCCCTAGTCCCGTAGGTCAGACTTTCCTGAAAAGTACCTAAACCCCCAGTTCCAGTCACATTTTGTTGTAAAACGTAAGCAAAGTAGCCAGAATGGCACTTTCTGAAGATCAACAGTGTTCTGCGGGATGACAGGCACTCAGCTCCTTGGAAATTCATAGCAATGGGGCATCCCTCACAAACAGCTATTTATATAGTCCTTGAGACTAATTACATT
>VYZW01015489.1:3595-19773 GCA_013401315.1 Balaeniceps rex
GAGTTCAGGGTCTTGCTTATACGTGTATCTCCTCAGGTACAATTTTCCTGTTGGGGATCCAGTGGCAACTCGCATGGTCTAATACTGTCCCAGGCGCTCTCCCATGCAGGTTAGATCTTGTATAAACCTTGCAGGTTAAGTCTTGGCAGGTTAGATCAAGGATATGCTATATCTCCTCCCATCTTAAAGGTAGAGTTGGGGTCTTTTGATGAAAGCTCAATAGTGGCTTCCCTGCCTGCTGCCCTTACGCCATCCACTAAGTGATCTTATTTTCAAATGTGCCTAAGTGATGTCAACTTTGCATAAAGAACTTAAATTTAATGAAGCTGTCTAGCCCAGAATTTTTAATAACATTACTTTAGAGCTCCAAAATAAGGACTTGAGTCTAGAAATGTATTTAAAAACACCCCCAATGGCATAGCATTTCAAAAGAACAAAACCTGAAAGCAGTACTCCAGACACTTAACAGGAGAATACCCTTTCCCCAATTACCCCTTTGAGGCAATACCTGGTGATGCTCTAATGAAGACTACTACTTTGTTGACAAATTATCTATATATTGTACAACCCACATTAAGTTTTTCACTTTTTGTTCATACTGTTGAAAAGAAAATCTCTTCTGATGCACACAAATGTGAAGCAGAAGAATAAACCAGTACAAACTCTGTCAATAAATACACACTTTGAAAAATGGCTTCCTAGTTTATAGCAGATTTATAGTTCTTATCTCAAGTTTCCAAAGTTCATCTGAATCTCCAATACAGGGAATTTCAATGTATCAGTAAATCTTTTAAGCCATGAAGAAAACTCACTCAAAGAAGCAATGTCCCTTATCAGTGGAAGAAGTGATAAATCTGAAATAATATATAATTCATGATGACACATATCAAGACATTACAGCCAACACTGACACAAGACCTATTTATGGCATTGCTTTGCTAAGTGTATTCCCTACAGAACCATCTCGTCTCTTATTCTGAACCAAACACCTGCTTTGATAATGCACATCTCTTCTGAGCTGGGGAAAAAAGCAAATCTAATTCAGCAACCATTTCTCATGATAGAAAACTAGTGGCCCTCAGCCAGCAACATATAAAAGTAAATGAAAATTTAAGGGCAGATCAAAAAGAAATGTGACACAGTATGGCTACTTTAAAAAATTTATGACCTTAGACATCAAGCCATCCATTGTCTAAAACATGCTAATATGAACGTTAAACTTTCCTTGGCTGGGGAACAAAGTTTTAGTTTGGTTCCTTCACAACAGCTTCCTCAGTCTTCATGGTTTAATACATACATGGATTCACGAGCTCTGAAGAAATGAAGAGTCTTCTCAAATCTTTCTAATAAGGTCCAGGTATTTAAGGGTCACAGATGTCCTGTTCAGGAGGCATTTACATTGCCACCCTGAAATTCAGAACCTGGAAATACTCTGCAAATATTAACTAGAACTTGCAACACCTTTGGGAGCAAGGCCACTACCAGACAAATTTGAGAACTGCATTAAATTTAGTGACTACAGGTGACATGACTGGCATAACATATCACATGAGTCAGTATCACAATCCTTGAATAGTAAAAATAGCTTTTGAATAGTTAAAATATCACTCAACAACACCACCAGGGATAATGTAGAGTTTAAAAAAAAACATAGGTATATATTTGGAAAAAAAAGAGAAATTATTTCCCTGCCACGGCCATTACTGCAGTTCACCTTTGAATTAAAAATCATAAAAGTCATAAAAAAAAACCAAAAGTAGCTTTGCTTGCACAAATGTTTCCTGAAGAACCCTGCAGAATAGACACCATCTTCTCAAGACACAGAACAGGGAAGCATATATTCCCCTAATCCTCCCCACACCATCAAACCTTGCCTCAGACATTAGCCAAACAACATACCTACAATGGCTGGCACATCAGAGTTAAACTAAGAAACCGAAAGTTGGCACAGATGCTGCACAGGAGTTTCCCACTATTTCACCAATGATGGTTTTTCCTCTCAACTTTTTAGGTGAGTCGTACAGAATAATATAATTTCAAATGTCAGTATATTTGGTCTGAATAGGGAAAATTATTCCAAGCCTGGCTGGTGCAGTTGAAGCAGCACTGTGCTCTGAACCCACTGGACAGCAGCAGATGTGCTGCTCACAAAGCCTGTTCAGACCAACCTGTGAGATACCAGGACATTAGAAGAACAGACAGGGCATTTACAGACTGGACAGGATTACATTTTAATGAAATGGTTTCCAATGTATTTTTTTAAAGGACGAAGAAAGTGCCAGAATGGGTGTAGGCTGACAGAACAAAGAAACAGACATGCAGACTAGAAAGCTTTACAGAGAAGCCACACAAGGAGAAGAATAAAATCGATAATATATGTACTTGGGTAAACACCACTAGTTATATTGAAGTGGTACAGCAGGAAGCACTATAATGTGTACAAACAGGAGAACAATAATTTTATGTGTACATACATTTTATATATACATGTACACAGACATATGCATATACTTGCCAGTTCAGTTACGGGCTGATTGAATCTGACAATGATTCTCATCCCTTCCTCCACCCTCTACCACAAAAAAAAAAAGCATAAAAAGATGATTCCCCAAAGACACGCTGCAAACACAAGCAGTCCAGCAATGCAGCATGCCTTGTTCTACTTCAGCCTGCCATTGTGAAGGTGAATGTTCACCCATCTTCTTGCTGAAGACATATGTAAAACACTTTAATTCAGAAATCTGCATTCACTGAGCACGTCTGTTCCCCAGTGCCCTGCGCGGCCTTGATTGCCTTTTGCAGAGAGGAATCAAAAGCTCTGTGACATCCACTGTAATCCAGTCCAGTTTCCCCTTAAGCTTAGTGAAAGCCTGGTCATTTCTGGCAGGCTCTTGTGAAACATCTCTTCTGACTAGCATGGGCCACATTGATTTTTTTCTATAATAAAAAATAAATAAAATTGACAATTCTTTCTCATCCTAATAGATCAACCTGCAGTTTTGGGGTCACCCAGAGAAAAACCTCAGCACGACGTTTTGGGCACAATATGGAAAACCAAAACATAATACATGCATGTGTGCTGGATTTGGATGGGATAGAGTTAATTTTCTCCATAGTAGCTAGTATATATGTTTTGGATTTGTGCTGGAAACAGCATTGATAATGTAGAGATGTTTTCATTATTGCTGAGCAGTGCTCACACAGAGCCCAGGCCTTGTCTGCTTCTCACCCCACCCCACCAGTGAGCAGGCTGGGGGTGCACAAGGAGTTGGGAGGGGACACAGCCGGGACAGCTGACCCCAAATGACCAAAGGGATATTCCACACCATATCACATCATGCTCAGCATACAAAGCTGGGGGAAGAAGAAGGAAGTGGGGATGTTCGGAGTGATGGCGTTTGTCTTCCCAAGTAACCGTTATGTGTGATGGAGCCCTGCTTTCCTGGAGATGGCTGAACACCTGCCTGCCGATGGGAAGCAGTGAATGAATTCCTTGGTTTGCTTTGCTTGCGTGAGTGGCTTTTGCTTTACCTATCAAACTGTCTTTATCTCAGCCCATGAGTTTCCTCATTTTTACCCTTCTGATTCTCTCCCCCCTCCCACCCAGGGGGAGTGAGTGAGCGGCTGTGTGGTGCTTAGTTGCTGGCTGGGGTTAAACCACGACACACACGCAATGCATGGCCCTAAACATCCATGACTGCATGTCACTACAGTAAGAAACACCCTGCACCTTGCTAGAGCAACGTAACCAGACAACCCCATCCTCCTGTTTGATATTACAAAATGAAGCTAGACATGAAGGGTTCTTACAAAATGGATGTTCTGACATTGACAGACATCAGGTTCGAGCCTCTGCTCCATCAAGAGATCAGGTGGCTGAGACTGAGGCCGAGGCACTGCTCAGACCATGCACTGAAGGGTTCTCACCCAAGTGTCACTACAGAGAGCTTTGGGAAGTCAAAGCAACCTTCCGCCTGGGACCACCAGACCTTGGCTCCCCAGTTTGTTACTTGCCTGCAGACAGCCTAGGTCTGGCAGTTTCAATCACCAGCTGCTTTCCTGCATTTAAATTCCGTATTAATTGGCATACCTAAACTACACACAGCTATTAGATGATACAAACTTGGCCCTTAATGAGTCAAGTGATCCTGTTTTCCATCTTTATAATGGCCTCGCAGACAAATAGTAAAAACAGTCCATTAGTAAGTGTGCATCATTTAGATTCTGTGATAATGGAGGTTGTATAATAAAGCTAAGATAAGAAGAGGCTAAGAGATATGGCAGCAATGAAACTGTCTACCTCATTCAGAAACAGAAAAATCTCTCAGCTAAGTATATCGGATAACTCTCACTAAAACAAAAACATTTTCTGGTGCAATTTTAAGAGTAGATTACAACTCATCCCATCCCATTCCATTCCCAAGTGTTCACAGTTTTAAACTGCCACAAAATGACCTGTATCAGTATAACCCGTTCTACTTCTGTCCATGAGACATGAATAAAGGGGAACCTTAAAGTGTAAAACCAAAAATCAGGCCAGTATAACTTGCGTAAACCAGTACATAACCAACCTTAGAGGGGAAGGGAAGGAACCTGCCCACATCTCCAGCTAATCTTAATGTGTTCCTGGAGAAATTCACCTTACCATCTTCTTCCTTAGTAAGCTGAACAATAAAGGAAAATAAAGTTGCTCCTGAATAAAATGTGTTCTGTATTCAAGCTGCTTTATATCATATTAGGAATTTTAAATATGAAACTGTCCATCAGCATATTCAGAATAAAAGGAGCTAGAAAATGAGGAAGAAATATTCATCTGGCATCTGTAGGAACAGAGGATCAAGTAACAGATGGAAAGGGGAATCAACTCCAAATGCTGGATAACCTTGTCTGTCATTAGCCTCAGAATCACAACCTGCAATTAGAGGGTTCCAAACAGCAAAAAAAATTGCACTAACAAATACCGTTTCACTGGCAGCAATAATTTCAAGACAAGGACAACATCTAATTTCAGTGATTCTGTTCCCTGGATGCATTATTCTATTCCTTCCCTCCCTTTTCTTACAGAATAAACAGAGTCCAGATAATCACCCCATAAATTACTCTTGTTCTTGAGAGAAAAAATAGCAACTATCTCTTGACTTCCAGCAATAAGAGGACTGACTTCTTACATACGTGGGTGTGTCTAGTTTATTCAGCATGCATTCATGGACTGAAACTTTGGAGACCTTTATTTTGTAAACCAGACAAATATCATAAAGAATGATTACTTAATGTCTTGCTTTTTAACAACACTTTCCTTTTAAGGTTATGATAACAAATTACCTTTCCAGAACGTCCAAGGAAAACTGGGAAGTGCTGGAGAAGAAATTTCTGAGAACTCTCATCACTATGTTTATGACTGAAAGATCATCCTTTCATGCAAAGTGTCAGGTAGGAATGGCTTGACAATGGGACACATGAAGTGTTGTCTACTAGTGTTTTTAAAAATCCAGATAGGTTTCGTAAGACAATGACATTACTGAGTTTCAGACTGGATGTTTTAGGGACTTTGTCAAGAGATAGCATTCCCCGTCTCTTCTCTCTCAAAAAAACAAACAAAAAAAAATCCCAACACATAAAAACCTCAGAATAATTTGGTTAAAATGAAAGAACATCACCACTGAAATCGCTATGACATATTTGGAATAAAATGTTCTAAACCAGCTTAATTTTCAGCAAACATTGTGCAGATGCTACATAGATGACACATTTCTTACACCATCATAAAAATGATAAAAGGCCCACAATGGAGGTATTCAAACAAGCAATAACAAGAGATCACCTTCACTAAAGACTAGGAGACACTTTTCTTTTTTGGACAGTTATTTACATGCAAGGGAATGAACTGAGAACTAAACTGATATGAAATAGTTTTAAGTTTTGAGATAAGTACCACACTAAACAGCGCAAAGACATTCAAGCCATTTTCCTATAGCTTCACTAATGTGGGATGCTTCTCTTTTTCTTATTGACTTGCTTGTCCCTCTGATATAACAGAGCCACACTAATTCACGCTAACGACTGGGAGGCTGATCGCAAATTACCAGACCTTGCAAATTAGCAAGTAAGCAAACAAACACTATTAAAAAGCCCAGTCAAGGGTATCACAGCACATCATTTACTTTGTTAATTTATTTTTCAAAAGTGTAATTTAGTCTCCTACCACTCCACAGCATACCAGTGACAGCAGCAGGCAGAACAAGCACAAAAGCCCCCACCATCAATGTCTGTTTATTGGTTTTTGCAATCTTTTTCCACTCAGCCTGTTTGAAGAGCTAAGGCTGTGGTCCCAGAGACATTCAGGAGAATAAAATCATGATGGCACCACTGCTGTGCACTGGAAGCTGCAAATAAGTGGTGCAGCCACGCTGAATGTCTGCAGATGAGTAAGGTGCCTTCCAGTCCACAAGCAGACATCAGGTGCCCTGTTCAACCAACAGCAATCAGTATTTGCCACAAGCAATTAATTATTTGTAAAGTAAAAGTTACCACAAAGAGTTTAGACTAAACCATGTCAGTATAGCTTATCTGTTGATTAATTCTGATGGTGACTAAGTCTATAAAAAGATTAAAAGGCCATTTGCAGATAATCTGCAGCAGGATGAATGGGGTAGATTCACAGTATCAATGGCTAGCTGCACCTCTCCTGCTCTGATGGCAGGACAACCGTAAAGGCAACTATGAACACTCTTCTGCCTGCAGTTATTAAAACTGCAGAGAATTGGGGCAATACAATCAAGGGGGGTTGTGAGACCTATCAAGTTTGCGGTTTTGCAAGGCTGGAGACATTTTCACAGTATGCATTTTGCATAAAGGATTTAATCTGTACATTTAATTCGGGTAGTTTTGTTCTTATTTCTCCTCCCAGCTCTCTGCTGGATTTTTTAAATAGTAAGAAGCTATGACACGTGGTACAATTTCTGGGTTGGTGTGTTTGTCAGCAAGATGGCTCGTACTGCTCAGCTCTGACTGCAGGCACATATATACTGGCAGTGGGCTAAAAATCTTAGCTGCATTAAGGCACTACCATACCACCTGAGGTCAAATGGGAACTCTTTTGCCAGCTCTCCTGTAGATGGAATGAAGGAAGAAAGAGGGAGTTTTCTCTCTTTTTGTAAACCTAATGGCTACAGTAGCCCTTTTAGACATCTATTCTACACCTGGCCCCTGGAAACCAGGCTGGTATAGATCAGCCCAGCAAGCAGCAAAAAAGTGCTTTGTGTTGAGGACCTCTGAATTGCAAGTTGACACCTGGCTCTTTAGAGGCACTTCCGTCAGTGTGTGTTAGAGTCCAGGGCTCAGCCTCTCCCCTGTCCTGCATTTTGCAGCTAATTTGATCCACAGCAAATTACGATTCTGCACACATCTTCTTTATGAAAGGGCCACATTAACCTTTCTGCTTTTCTCCACTTCCAGCATGGAGCACCTCACTTGAAGAATCCTACAGTGCACACCTTTCCTTTATACCTTTCTGTTCAGACCAAGACACTGGCTGGTTTACAATTTCTTAGCCCCTCCTAGGTAGGTGAGGAGCTTTCTTGTCTGTGTTCCAGCTTCAGGAAAGGGAGTGAAAATAACTGAAGCTATAACTTACTCTGTTCTTTCCTGTCTCTCTCATTTGGTTGGGGTTTTTTTTGCCTCGTATTCTCAACATGCAGTTTTTCATCTTTTGACCATTCCTCTCTTTTGACCTTCCCAGTGTAAAACAAGAGTTTTATTCTGCCATCTTAGAGTTTTCACAACACCCATGCAACTCAGCCTTGCCTGCCCTTTATAGTCCCTATCAGAACAGGCAACTCTCTCCTTTCAGTCAACTTCCTGCTGTTTGATTCAACTTTTTAAGCTCAAGGGAGCTGCCAGGATGACTTGCAAGCCTCAGATCTCCTGGCCCTTCTTGAGTCATGCTGCAATCCTCTACTAGTCTACTGCATAGATGCTAAATATGCTTTAACATCTATTTTCAGAAAACAAACTTCTATGATAAATGCTTTCTTTGTGTCTCACTTTTCCTCCTCCTTAGATACTCCACTGCCTTCGGAGCATGTAGCATTAAGATTCAAATTAAAGCATTATAACACTGATTTTCACCACCTCCAGCAAAAAAAAGCCATGCCACCCCATGTCCAAAAGCAAATAAATCTGAAATTTGTAGGACCTGGACTGAGGTCCACAAAATACTACTAGGCATTGCCTCAAGTGAATTAAGTGGGGGGTAGAGGTTAATCCCTCCATCAACCCAATTCAGTGAACTACTCTAAAACTCTCTCTTTTCCAAACTGATAGCATGGCTAGGATGCAAATGACTGATATGACACGAGAACTCCCAAGCAAAATTGCAACCCAGAAAGATTTTCTTTATTTTCTCCTTTGGGTCCTAGTCTATAGTAACTTTTCTGCTGGATCAGAGTGGGCTGTTTGTAGCTAGAAAAGCTCTTCTCTAATCTCATTATCCATGAAGTTTGATCACTTTTCCCCACTCTGAAGTAACTTACACCAAAGCAGAATTGGACACATAGCAAGAAGTATAAAGTATTAGTGTTACTTTGGATGAAAAACTCTCCCAGTTCTGTCAAACCTGGAACTTCAGCATCCTTCCTGAGAGATTCTGCAGCAGATCCTCACTGTTATGTGCTTACAGATTTTTTTATTATTGTTTAGTATTAAAAGAAAGTTGTCCTGAATATGCTTTAAAATTCAGTCTTCTTTCTCAGAACTTGCAAAATAGCTGTTAAAAAAAAAAAAAAAAAAGGCAAAGGGCAAATCCTGAACCTTCTAAGCCTTTTTAGGGNATGTATTCTTTTTTCCCAGAACGTAGAAAATACCTATCAAAAAAAAAAAAAAAAAAGGCAAAGGGCAAATCCTGTACCTTCTAAGCCTTTTTAGGGGCCCTCTACACCCAAAGTCATCTGCCTTCAAAGCCATTCAGGTGTGAAGTCACCCTCCCTCAGTATCTGGTGGCATATACTTAAAACAAGCTGCCACAGGTTTCCTATGACACCTCTTTTACAAACACATTCCTATACAGTTGTCACTAAAGCCCTGCACACTTTCAAAATGAAACAGCCCTACATGATTCTGTCAAATAAAGTCTGTTGTTATGATCTTCCAGCAGTTGTTTCCTGTAGGCTGAAAACATTCTGTCTCCCCTCTCCCTTTCTTTTTTGTCTTGCAATTCACTGTAGTTTTACATCACCAGCAACACCACAAGGTACCAAAGCTGAGCCCAGCTTTCAGGGTTAAAACATTCTCTGCTTATTTGTCTTGCTTATATTTTGGTCACCTCAAAAAGAAAAGCCAAGAGACATCCTCTTTTCCTGCACCTCTTCCACGACATCCAGTCACACTGCAGGGGCCCACATGCGGAGCCGGCAGGAGGTGATCCCTAGCCCACATGACACTTCATTCTCTGCAACTTCAAGTAGATGTGAAACCTGTTTTTGGCATTCCTTGAACTTTTAAACCTACAAGCTTCTAGGCTTTCTTATTCCTCAGAAGCCCACCACATGTCAACAGATGAACAGCGTTTTCTTCTTAAAACGCACCCAGGGACCCTACCTGGCAGCAAGGACTTTAGTAAAGAAATAGTATTGAGCTGTACTTCCTACCTCCCCACAGCCCTCTGAACTACATTGCCTTTTTGTGCAGCTGTAAGGGGAAACTGGAACCCCTGGGAACTATGATAATATAAATTAATATCATCACCTATTTACTGTTCACAACATTTACAAATATATATTTTTTAAATAAAATCCAACTAGAGATTCCACTTTATAAATGGGAATTTAAATTATAACCAGCAGCTTATGAACTTTGTGATCAGTAGGTAATTTGGCAGAGACGTGTTTCTGGAGAAAGTCTTAAAATTAGCATGGTTTGTCATTCCAATTTAATTGGGCCAGATCCTTGACTGGCACAACGTAAATACTGTTGTACTGACTTAAATTAGTCTGTGGAAACGGGCATAGCTTCAGTCATTCCAATACCAGAAGGGATCCATTATGCGTGTCTAAGTCAGGTTTTTTTTATGACACACACCTGAGGAAGATACCTATTAGCTCCTTCATCAAGCCCAATAAAACATTGTTCTTATACTATCCTAGAGTCTGGCTTACATGTAAGGGCTACTAAAGTCTGGTAAACGAAAGACTGATGCACTTTCCCAGTTCATACAGTGCACTGCTGGTGGTGTCGAACACTCCTATCACGGAAGGCAAAAGAGGCAGCGAGGGCTCCCAGCCTAATCCTCCCTTTTCTCTCATAACGCTCCCTGTGCTGTTCACATGCCTTCTGCCAGCCAGTCCTGAAGAGAGAAAACAGTAGTCCGCCACAAAAGGAGCCCCAACTGAACTAACCGTGACTTCATTTCACCCCGCAAGCTGCCCAGCAGCGGTGCAGCTGTTGTGCGACTGTCTAGATTGCTTCTTAGGGAACGCCTGTAATAGATATTCTTGTTTAGCCATTTCTGCAGAGATCCCAGGCTTTGTTACACAGCTGGACTTGCTTTGAGAGCTGGCTATTGATACCCCCTTGGAAGAAGCTGGGCTGCAAAGGGAAGCATAGGATGCACAGCATCTTCTAGCCCCTCAGCATTACAGCCAAGGCAGGACAATTGGGGTGCAGAGGGCACAATTTCATTCAGCTCATATAGTAAATTGAGTCAAGTTTAAGGAGTGGGGTGGTTATTTTTGGAGCAGATGCTAAGATGATAGTGCAGGTCCTGCCTGTATGTTAAAGTCTGACCTATGGGTCTATCTTTGCAGCAGTATAGTCATCCGACATAACAATACTGAAGTCAACCAGGGAAAGTTTTTTAAATATATATTGGATTCCTGATATCCTTGAGGAAATTATTTTGACCTTATATTGCTGAAAGTTCTCCCATGGTTATACTGCCAGAGCTCCTTTGTGGCATATAAGTTTATTAAAAAAAAATGCCTGTTGCAGATCTTCTGATCAGAACCTAGTAATGCAAGTCAGAGGCTTCTGTTCAGCTGATTCAGTGATAGCTCTCTTCAGTAGGGAGAAATTACTTTTGTGTAAAAAGCAATACCCAGCTTGTTTCAAACCTCAGCCTCTGGCAAATCTGTCATAGCAGGAGACATTCCCTGTTTCTTTGACAGATTGGCCTGCGGCTGAAAGTTAATCTAACATGTCAGAAAAAGTATACAGTAGGTAAAGAAAAAAGCCAAAGCTAACCCTCTCAGCATTTTACATCAGGGCATATTTGAAAGAAATGCTCATTTATAGACAGTAAAAATATTGCTCTAAGTCTTCAAATTAAAAGAAAAAGAAGGCATAAAGATATGCTAGCAATAGAAAATAAGCTTAAAGAATGAATGGACCGGAATCTGTAACCTACACCAGGGATAAAAGAAAAAATACTACCACCAGCTAAGATCCAAGACTGCTCATTTTTGCTATTACAGATCAATTTTCTTTCTCGTTATCACTCAGAGTGCCAAATTAATAACTGTTTTCAACTATCATGATGCATAAAAGCATGAATTTTGGCTACTACAACAATCCAATAAAAAACTTAAAAAAAAAACCCCACACTTGCCAATGCTACCAATATGTAATTTTGTTGTTGTCATTGTTCTATACATCACTCCACTCAGCAGCATAAATTTGCTTCAGTTTCTCTATTCTTTCTTGCTGATAAGGTCCCTGAAGTTATATAAAGCATCATTCTTAGAAATGCACAAACACGTAAACACACCAAAGCTTTTGCTTTAAACTGTACCCCAGATCTTAGGCAAAGTCAATAGGATTGCTGCTGGCTAGCACTAGTCTTAGAAAGCCAAAGTGAGCCAGAACTACATTCTCTGTGGGAAATGTAGTTTTATCAAAAGTCTAAACATTTTGCAAGAATAGTTCAATGACCGAACTCCCTTGACAAGTACTGAAGCAAGAATTATTTATGTTATTTTGTTCCAGTGATTTGATTTTCTGTTGTACCAAAACTGTAAGATTACATTTACGATTTTACATTAGTAAAATGAAAATACTGAATGTCCCAAAAATTACTTTCCATTCAACAAAAAACCTTAGAACTGGGGGGAAAGGGCCAGAGAGAGAAAGGGTCTGATACAGAATGAAAACACATTTAACAGTGTGAGATTTTCCCAGGGGGTTGTATTTCCAGGCAGTCACATCCAGACCATTAAAACAGGATGAAATACTGCATGCTTATTGCTATTCTACACATGTAAGGAAAATTTCATAAAACCTTCTCATGTTGCCAACTTTATTAGGCAAAGCAACACTCCTGATTCATCTGTAAAGTGTTTATATTAAATGGCTAAAACTTTGAGAAAGGAGTGTGATAATCTTTAATCTCTGTATCATTTTATAACCTGAAAAGAATACAAAGAATGAAGCAACTCACCAACCAGTCTAAAAGTTGTGTTAAGGCTCTGAATGCCTTTTCTCATTGTCACCTGAAGCATCATTTTTCCACTTTTCAGGTCTTTAACTTCCTATTCCAATACCCTGACAGCTTTTCTCCTAATCCATTAATGACAAAATAAGGGCAATTGTTAAAGCAAAAGTGTGTTTTGTACCAGATGTCATTTGACGTAGTTCAGTTATTTTTCATTCCCCTGTGCACTGCAATGGAAGGTGCAATGGAAGGTCAGCCCGTCTCTACAGCTCTGCTCCCTACTGGACCCTCCTGCACTCACACAGCAATGGACAAAGCACAGTTCACATGCAATTTTTGTTCTCAGCACAAATCATTATGCTGAAACAACAGAAGCAGGAGACCTGGGCTGTATCTGGAAGGAGGCAGCAGGGCCAAGCCAGGAGATGAAGTAGCCAAGAAGGCAAAAGGCAGCAGGAAGTGCAGGAAATATCTGGGGGGAAGGCACCACCTCAAGCTCCTTTCCTGCTTTTTCCACCCATGCACCTCCTGGCTTGGTGGCACTCCGAGTCCCTCCTGACCTCATGTGACAGAGTGGCTGCCTGCACTGCTACGTGTCCCTGCTCCTTAGTCTTAGGTGAAAGAAAAAGTGGAAAATAAGGAAAGTGAGTGAGTCTAAAGCAAGAGTGACAGCAGAGTACTTTTGGCTCAGGCAAGCCTGGGAGGCCACTCTAGACCTCCCAGAGACAGGGAATCAGGCCAAGCTGGATGAGGAGCAACGCTCAGGACAAGTGTGTAACATCCCTCTTCTGCACCTTCTCTCCCAGCCAGTCCTATCAACCACAGCACCCTCTGCCCTGCCACCTTCTCCTAGTGGCTCTGCAACAGTGGATCAACTGGGCACCTCCCACTGTGTTTACAAGTCTCAAATAAGGATGACAGTGGGGGCAAGGAGAAAGGAAGAAAGTTAAAAATGCTTGAGAACCAGAGTCTCACTGGTTTCTACGACTAAATAAATCCTGAATTAAACGCTTTCCAAATACTGCTTAAGCACATCTTTTGTATCTCTGAGGATGATTTCATGAAAGGCTGAAAGCACCTTGAAAACATAAACCACTAAGCATTGTTCTTTTTATAATGTATGTTTTGAAAAATTGACCAGGCTCGTATTAATCTAATAAATGGCAGCCTTCCAGCCTGATAGCTTCATAATGGGTATCTTGGCCTTTCGAGAGTCTTTTTTTTAATCCCTCAGAGAGTATATATGTGCAATTGCATGTGAACTATCAGCCTCAGGAAGGAGGAGGTTCCACATCATGTTTTGCTGCTAGCAAGCTGCTTCTCCTAATGAATGCACCAATCTTCATCCTTCCCATTATGATTTTTCAGGGGAGTATTTGTGAAAGCAGGCATGAAGAATCACATCTGCTTTTGTGTGTATTTTGTTCCCTCAAAGTTTTGGGAGAAGCTACAACATATGAAGAAAAAAACTTTCTTCTTCAGATAAAAAGAGAGAAATACGAGTATGAACAATTACCCATCAATGTAGCTCCCATAATAGCCATGGAACGAGTTCCACTTGCATACCATGTGAAACAACTTTCACAAGCTAAGTCCAAGCTTCAAGAGACAAAATTTCACAGACTTTAATAGTACAGAAAGTCAACTTCAGTTCCTCTTTTAGATGAGTTCTCCTGTGGTGCACTTGTAGCACTGCACTGACAGATGATGTGAATGAGCCTATATCATAGAGATTAGGCATTTCTCAAACTTCATTTCATATGATTGCTCAAAATAATCACTAAATACTTAATTCATACTCCAAGCATGGCAGTCAATAATTTTGACAGAGCCATCAGCAAGCAACAGGATCATATTATCAGCTAATCGTCACTGCCAAACATCAGCATCACACAAGTGAAAATACAGGCATTCATATGGAGAGGACCAGACACTTCACACTAGGCTGAAGCCTTTGCCGATCTGCACGTGTATTCGTCACTGCAGTATACTGCAGTAATCTACGTGGAAGCCACTGCAGGGACAAGCATGAAAGCTGTGTGAAGAACAGAGGTTTGGTTTCATGAAAAGTTCTGAGCTTTCAAACCTTTGGCTTTCTGCCAAATCTGAATGGAAATTTATGAAACAGTTTCCTGTAAAATTATTACAACTCAATCTAAATGTCTGTTTCTCACTTCAGTTATATGCTGTACATGCACAAAAAAGCTTTAAAATGAAAAGCTGCTTCCAATTTAGAAGGGGGGGGGGAAGAGAGACAGAGAGAAAAAAACAAAGAAAATAACTTCCAATTCCCAAAAGGGAATGACATCACCATAATTTTTTCTAATTTTCTTCCAAAACAATGTCCCTAATCAACCTAATTTGGCAAGACATTTTGGTTCATATGAAGCACTTACTCCAGGAAAACATGCTTCTGTCAGAGTTTTGGACTAGCTTTGGCAGCCCCAGAAAGAAGGGCTGATGCACTACTGTAACAAACACTGTGGCTGTTGGTTACTGGAGAGAAGAAACCACATGAGCTACATAAACCCAAATGAGCAAAAAGAAATTAAAACAAGACCCTTCATCTAGAAGTTCAGTCCAGACATGATCGTTGGCTGTGCAGCCTTCCTGCTCCACAGGGAGCTTCCAACCACCAAATCAGAGGAAAAAAGAAGTTGTTGGCCAGGGAGCTATGCAGTATTCACGAGTGCTGTAACATGAGGGTATCTCTTAAAGGAATAACCACTGAGTGCAATCTCAAAACCTAGTATTTTTAAGCCCTAATCTTCTACTTAGGAACAGACTGCAGCCTCTGGCACTTTATGGACAAGCTGTTACTATTTACACATCAGATATAAAACAGGCACAATCTAGTTACTGTGTCCCACTTCCCCACGTGAGGCAAAGGGACTAAACCAAACTTCACAAAGGTCCTTGTCCTTTCACTCAGAAATACCAGCTTTACAGAAACTGCTGCCAGCTACAAAAGCAAGTCAGATTGGCATCAACAGAAGAAAAAAATATTTCCCCTTAGGATCATAGAATCATTCTACATTAATGTTGGAAAAGACCCCTAGAATCATCTAGTCCAACCATCGACCCAACACCACTATGCCTACTATACCATGTCCCGAAGTGCCACGTCTACACGTTTTTTTAATACCTCCAGGGATGGTGACTCCACCACCTCTCTGGGCAGCCTGTTCCAATACTTGACAACCCTCTCCGTGAAGAAGTTTCTCCTAATATCTAATCTAAACCTCCCCTGGTGCAACTTGAGGCCATTGCCTCTCGTCCTATCACTTGCTACTTGGGAGAAGAGACCAACACCCACCTCGCTACAACCTCCTTTCAGGTAGTTGTAGAGAGCGATAAGGTCTCCCCTCAACCTCCTCCTCTCCAGGCTAAACAACCCCAGTTCCCTCAGCTGCTCCTCATAAGACTTGTTCTCCAGACCCTTCACCAGCTTCATTGCCCTTCTCTGGACACGCTCCAGCAACTCAATGTCCTTCTTGTACTGAGGGGCCCAAAACTGAACACAGTACTCAAGATGCGGCCTCACCAGTGCCGAGTACAGGGGCATGATCAATTCCCTACTCCTGCTGACCCCACTGTTCCTGATACAAGCCAGGATGCTGTTGGCCTTCTTGGCTACCTGGGCACACTGCTGGCTCATGTTCAGTCAGCTGTCAACCAGCACCCCCAGGTCCTTTCCTGCCGGGCAGCTTTCCAGCCACTCTTCCCCAAGCCTGTAGCATTGCATGGGGTTGTTGTG
>VYZW01015491.1:0-18985 GCA_013401315.1 Balaeniceps rex
ATTATTATTTTCTCTTCCTCTGCTGCCCTATTAAACTGCATTTATCTCTACCCACAGGTTTTACTTTTTTTTTCCTGATTCTCTCCCCCATCCTACGGGGAGTGGGGAGGTTGAGCGAGCGGCTGTGTGGTGCTTAGTTGCCATCTGGGGTTAAAGTATGACAGAAACTTAAAATATGGTTGTATCAGTAAGAAAAAAAGCTGCAGACCTCTAAGGAGAATGCAGTAACTTTAAGAAAAAAAGTGTTATACTAGTAATAAGCTACTAAAGCTAATATATAGATGTATTGGAATCTTTTGATGGAAATATTGGATGGATATGTGAAAATTCATCTCTTTTCAAGTCAAGGTATGTGAATATTCCAAATAAGTGATAGCAAGACATTACTTGTCCAAGCACTTAGATATTAAAGTAGTTATGCATTCAAAGCTATCCAATGGCCATGCCACGTAACAGAAGCATTAATGCTCTTTCTAACGGGTGGGAAGAGAAAGTGGTAAACTGCTCAGAACTTTTCAGATGTTATAATGGAAAACAGTAAGGAACTTTATTTAAAATTTATATTAAAATATTTTCCTTTTGGCTCTCCATGATTATTTTATTGGAATATTAATTAAAGGTGGTATCGCAGAAGTCCACTTATTTTACCAGGAGTAGTCTGTCTACCAACCTGGTTTTAAGAAAATTTAGCAAGCCCTTTGAGGTTTTTTGGTGTTCTGTTTTGTTTTCAGACAACGAGGGCTGTTGGCTTTCTGCACTAGTATCAAACTCCATGTGAAACTTTGAAACCTTTGTTTTTGCTATGAATTGTGTTTATAGTTGTTCTGGGGTGATTTTTTTTTTTTAAACAGTGTTTCAGGTACTGCCTGAGGATGTGTCTTTTTTTTTCATCTTTCTTCAAACTGCTACTGTATACCATCTGCTGTGTGTATCTGTCTTTTAAATGGATATGCTTTCCTTACTGAAATACTTAAGGTATGACCTAAAGCTCAGTGTGTTTCAGTCTAGATGCTCAATGCCATTTGATGTGGCACCTGGGTCAGAAGAGCAGAACTGCAGTCTTTCTTTCACTCTTTCTACTCAGCATTTACTGACTCAAACGTGAGAGAGATCATTCATCAGTAATTGCATATCTCTTAAGTATGCATTTCATTTGTTCTGTCTTTAATATCTTCTTAGCCCACTATCGCATCCAAAACTTGATTTTTTTTATTTTTTATTTGTTAGCATTGGATTTTGAGGTCATAGAATTTCTTGTGCTTCCATTTGAGAACATGAGAGCTGTTATCATCCTTCTTTTTTATTGTCTCTAGCAGGGAGACAGAACCTGAATGGTACTGAATCTAAGATAACGTTTTTCTATTTGTAGGCATCTGGCACTTAAATGCTGTGTGAGGAAAAATACTTTTAGAAGTGAATCATTTTAGTTGTATTTCAATGTGATGACGTTGTTCTGAATTGTGATTTCTTTTTTCTTTTTTCTCCAGAGCTGAGTTCAGAAAACCTCAAAAATTGCTTTAAGATCATCAATGCTTATATTTTCTTATCATCATCTGAATTTTTACAGGTATGTTACCATTATATAAAGCACCTTAGTTCCAAACTGGCAAACTGTTTTTTGGTTTGGTTTTTTTTTCCTCACGTTGAGAAACATCGTACACACAGACATTTATACTCTTACTCATTTATGTGTATACGAGCATATTGTTCTGATGTTAGCTCTTTATGGCGCATAGTGGACACTCAATCAAATCATATTTGAGAAAGATTATTATTTAGAATTAATGTTTTGTGGCTTGATTTAGTACTTTGGTACCTGAAAAGGTCCTATGCAGAATAGTAATACTTACTCTGTTAATTATCCTGCCATGTTAAAATTATGATCATAAGTTCTAGTAGGAAATGAACTAGAGACATTATGCCTTGTTCTCAAGCCTTAATTAGAAAACTCATTGATTAGTTGTTTAAAAAACCAAACAAACCAAAAACCAGAAAACACGCTAAACAAACAAACATCACTTTGATTAGATTTTAATTGGTTCAGGAAAGATGAGCCTTGTAGCAAATATGATCTTTGAAGAGAAGCTGGATCTTTGGACATATGTAATCCCTAATGTGTTGAGTTTTGAAATATATACATAGATATAAAACATGTTTGCATAATACCTTCTTTTTCATTTAATTTCAGATGTATGCTGCTGACTTATGCCAGTCATTTTGTGAACTCTTAAAGGACATAACTACTGAAGGTCAAGTTCAAGTTTTAAAGGTAGAGTCTAATGAAAATAATGTTAATACCCAAATATTCATCTCTGGACATCTGTATTCTTGGTAGTGTTTTGTCAGGTTAGAGTAATATTTTCAAGTATGATGAATGTAGAACATATAGGAAAAAACCAGCTTATTTAGCACACATTGTCATTGGAGTCAGTGGTGTTTTAAACTACATATTGAAAGAGTGTGTGTGTGTGTGTGTATATGTATATAGAGTGCGTATATACATGTGCACACAAATGTATTTTAAAAAAAATACCAATTTTCCCAAGAGAAGGTTAGTATAGCCCCAAATAGACCACCCTAAAAGATAATTACCTAACACACTGTTCCTGTACCCTCTCTGCAATCCTCTCTTTACTTCATGTGATTCCAGGGTGTTGTCCCTAGGTAAATGAGTTCTAAGATAGTTTGAATCTGAGTTTGTACAGATGGATTTAGATTAAGAGTCCCTGAGATCTTTCCCATTTGATTATTTTCTAGATTACTAGAGAAAGGAGGTTAGTGAGGGCTTGGACCCTCATGAAAATAGTTTGTTCTGCAGCCTGGCAACAGCACACTTAAACAGCCAGATGACCAGTCACTGCATTGCAAAGAAGATGCTATGTACAGAAAATCTTGAGAGCATTAAGTTGCAAAGCAAGGATTGTGTTTGGATCAAAGTAACTTGATTTATTCTTTGGCTATCAGTGGACTCATGGAAGTTATAGAGTTATTCAATTCTAATTGAATTTTGGAATGGAGAAGAGTACCAAAGTATAACATAAAAGATACTCGCCCTTCTAATTACAAAATAAAAAGGCAAAATTAATCTCATGGATGAGTTTTAGAAGCTGTCATAATTCAGTTTTCAGCTCGGTTCAGAATTCAGAAAAAATATTTTTCATTATTTGGATGAAAATGTAACATTAAGAAATTATTTAATCCTAAAAAAGCCGAAATTATACTTGTGTATGAATAATCTAGGTTCATTTTGAGTGTTTCTAATCAAAATGTGAAAAGGTAGGTAGTTATCTAATTGCTCTATCTAGCCATCCAAATTGTGAATTTTGTCTGTACCCTATCAGGCAGTATTGATTCCTTTGCTTATACAAACAACATTATTACATCTACTAATTTTTTGATATATTAATTTTCCTTTTCAGTATTCAATACAATAAGAAAAATAATCATACGGTTCAATTTTTGTAACTGCACATTTGAATAACTGGCAAGATAAGGGTTAAGTAATGAGTCTGCATACATGTGTATTATTATAAAAACTGTTTAGGTGATTTTATGATTAAATAAGCACTAAAGGATCAAGATTCACTTTTTGGGTTTTTTGCTGCATTTCTGTATGACCGTTAGAACTTAACAGGTCTAGAGCTAAGCTTTTCCAGTCTTTATCGAATGTTGGATGTATGTGCTCGCTTTATCACATTCCTTTGTGTAGTGTACTTGCATTTGTACCATGACAGTGTTCAACCAATCTTTGCTTCTGTCATGAATTGCTGTTGTAATGGCAACAACTGCTTAGAGTTGCTAGAGGCTTTTCAAAGTATTTAAAAAACTATTTTCGCACAAACTTCAATTGGTATTATGAAACAGATGTTATGTAATTCATAAGCTTTTAAAATATTAAGCATGATACTTTAAATGTGCCTTTTGAAGAATTTCAGGAGGAAATAAAATTGGAGTATGCACTGAAAGATAGTTGAGTAGTAACTGTAGTGTATTACATTTTATGTTTCCAGTGGCTGTACTTGGAACTCTGTGTTGCTTATAAAATCTTGGACTTGATTTCAGTTCATTATAAATGTAACAGAGGCAAAAATTAGAGCCCACCTACCTCTTTGGGTTGCACAACTGCTTGCAGAATCCCAGGAAAGGAAAGCAACAAAAGTTGATAGTCCTCTCCATTTGTAGTTCTTGCTGCGAAGAGCTTAAGGACTCTAGTTCTGTAGTTTAAAATGTCAATTCATCTCTATCAATACTATTATTTAGAGTCTATAGTTGGGCAAATGTTTGGTGCAGCAGCTTGTAGTCTGATCCCTAAAATGGAATGATGCTGCTAATATAGTATCATTTATCCACTTGGCTCCCAGTGTGACCTTGCATTACCCACAAGGTTTGTCCAGTATACTTTGAACACCTTCCTAGTATGCCTACCTGCAGAGGGATAACTGAGATATAATCCATGTAAGTATTTTTATAAAAAAGAAAATGTTTTGTCAGGCATCACTATGCTGACTTGTTAAACAAAAAAACCCTAAGATAAATATTGGGAAGAGAAACACCTGGGAGCATTCTCTGAAATATTTTCTTACAAGCAGCTTTGGCTGGATTGAAAATAGACATTAGAACAGTAAATAAATGGATAAGGTTGAAAAACATTAATTTGGACTGATAAGACTATTTATTTCAAGATTGCTGAGGCTTAATGTGACTTGATTTTCTCATTATCTGCGAGAGACCATTAAAGGTTTGAAAAGATTCTGTACAAGGTACAAATAAGTTAGCCAAAACTTTCAGTTCCCAGAAGATATGAGTGGGGGAAAAGTTATGGTTCCCCCCCATATAACACTATGTTAAAGGTCTACAAAATTGAGAGGCAGTGAAAGGGGTCAACTGCTTAACATCTCTCTCAAGGCAAGAAATAGGGGCCATTAAATGAAGCTAGTAGGAACAAGGTTCAAAAAGAAAAAGAAAAAAAGAAAAAAAAAAAAAGCAAAGCTTTCTTCAAGCAGCAGGATTTTTACATACACATGGATTCAGGGGAGACTGGACAAGAGCACGGAAGAATAGTTCCTTGAGGAAGGTCCCCTGAGCTGAAAGTAGGTGGAGACTGAGAACAGCATTTAAGGGAGGTACCTTTATATACTTGCCCCATTCTTTCTTTTTTATACACATCTGTGCATAGATGTGTGGTCTCTGTCCTTACTCCCCATAGGAGTGGATAGGTATCAGCCCATTATTCTCATAGCCTCTTCCCCTCTCCATCTTGGTACAAGGAGAGAGCCCAAACAGCTGGCGAGAAGAAAGCCTGAAGAACACAGAAAAAAAATTACTTCAGGGAACAGGTCATGAGGGAAGAAAAAAAGATCAGAGAAGAATGTAAAAACTGGGAACGGGGGTGGCGGGGTGGTGTGTGTGTGTACTGAGAATAGCACATCTTACTTGATCACCTGCAAAGAGATGGTAGGTCCTAATCAATGGTTCTTCAAAAAAGTGGCAGGACAAAGCTACGGAAATAAGCCTTAAACTGCTGGCGCTCCTCCCTGTCAACCCACCTCATCAAGCTGCTTTTCCTGGAGCCAGGCTGGCCAGCTTTGCCAGGGCCAGGAAGAGGCTGATGAGGAGGTGCTTGGCTAGATGGGTTTCACTTGGCATGTCAGTTTTCATCAGGTCCGTTATACAGATCAGGTTTGCAGAGTACTTCACTAGAATATACTTTCAGCAGTCCTGGGTTTTTACCATTTTTTAATGGTAAACATCCTACCAGGACTTTATATATAGATCGGTATATGTAGTTTTAAAGCTACAGTTAAGATTTTTAAATGTACTTTGCTAATTGTCTAATTTGCTTTTTTTCTTAAGGTTGTGGAAAATGTCCTAAAAGTAAACCCTGTTTTGGGTCCTCAAATGTTTCAACCCCTTCTGCCATCAGTATTCAGGGGGATTATAGGTGGGGAGGTAAGAGTTACTCTTTTAAACTACTCTCTACTTTTCCTTTTGAACAGGAAAGTACCTTCTGTTATCTGGCCCAGTTTTCTCATATTGACATTGCTCTCACTTTCTCTAGTTTTAAGAGCATCTAATAGGTCTTTGGCAGCTGTTTTAAAAGTCTGTACGTAGTAACATAGTAGCACAAGAGTTAAAGAAACATATTCATCACTTATTCTGTCATCTAGTGTTTATTTTAATAAAATAATACAAATTTTATTCTGCCATTCCTTCACTATTAACACTGAAAA
This sequence comes from Balaeniceps rex, assembly GCA_013401315.1. Classification (NCBI taxonomy): domain Eukaryota; kingdom Metazoa; phylum Chordata; class Aves; order Pelecaniformes; family Balaenicipitidae; genus Balaeniceps; species Balaeniceps rex. Next base: position 6,231 of record VYZW01015491.1, read on the forward strand.
GTTGCTATGACTATACACTTAGATCCTTTGTAGGTGTTGGGGTTTTTTGTTTTGATTTAAGACACTTATACTACTCCTTTTTAAGTGTACCTGCACCAGAGAAAAACAAACTGAAAGGGAAGGATGTCGTGGTTTAACCCCAGCTGGCAACTAAGCACCACACAGCTGCTCACTCAATCCCCCGCAGTGGGATGGGGGAAGAGAATTGGAAGGGTAAAAGTGAGAAAGAAACTCATGGGTTGAGATAAAAACAGTTTAATAATTGAAATAAAATAATAATAATTATTGCAATGAAAAGGAAAATAACAAAGAGAGAGAAATAAAACCCAAGAAAGACAAGTGATGCAAATGAAAACAATTGCTCACCACCAACCGACCGATGCCCAGCCAGTCCCCAAGCAGTGCCCCCCCCGTCAACCTCCCCCCTAGTTTTATTGCTGAGCATAATGTCATATGGTATGGAATATCCCTTTGGTCAGTTGGGGTCAGCTGTCCCAGCTGTGTCCCCTCCCAACTTCTTGTGCACCTCCAACCTACTCGCTGGTGGGGCGGTGTGAGAAGCAGACGCTGTGTAAGCACTGCTCAGCAGTGACTAAAACATCCCTGTGTTATCAACACTGTTTTCAGCACAAATCCAAAACATAGCCCCATACTAGCTACTGTGAAGAAAATTAACTCTATCCCAGCCAAAACCAGCACAAAGGAGATTGACTTGACCTTCTTTTTCTTCTTTTTCTAATTGACATAACTAATATGAAGAGCTGAAGGATGTGAGAATGCTTTAGGTGAGATAGGAGAGGCTTTAAGTTTTTCCTTGCTTAGATGTCTTAAGTTCTCCCTTTTCTCTCTCTTTGCCTTCAACAAATTTCCATGTTGGATAAAAAGGAGTAAAAGCCAATATGCTTTAACTGTGTTGAACCTTGCAGTACTAGCAGGAGAAAAAAATACTTTTATCAGCAGAATCAGTGGGCGGAATTCTCTATGCTCTTGAATTTTTTTGATCAAAACCTTTTCTTTTTTCAGAGTTGAAGACTTTCAGATATCAATATTTGGCTCCCATTATTATTGAGTTAACCAAGATAGATATTTCCAAGATTAAACCAAGTAATATTACTTAGCAATGTACTTTTTGGTGTACTGAACACAAAAAAGATAGTTTGAACAATTTGCATTTGAAGGAAAGACACAAAACTGGAGAGTGAATTACTAAAATATCTTCTGATTTAAGATTGTAATAAATTCATTGCCCCCTATTCAAAAATGTATTAGTCTGGGTTAATGTTTTCAGGTAAATGTTGGCATTTTGTTTTTCAGATAGGCAGTCCTACAAAATACTTACTGTTATATTGGTAGATGCTGGGTTTAATAAAAAGAAATCTGTAGCTTCTTTTAAAATTAAAAATAATAACAAAAGATGATAAACTAATGAGCTTATTACTGTATCCAGTTAATTTTGAGACACTTGCAAATTAGTTTTTGGCAAATGTATTATAGCTTCTCTCAGAGAAATAAGTAACAACAACTTCAGAAATACTAAGCACTTTTTAATGTTACTAAAATTGTAAACAGTAATTTTGAACCATAATCAACTTTGAAAGTAATTTTTTAAGAGTACAATATATTGTTTATTCCTTAAGATGCAGGTTTTTAAATGTCAAGTAAAATCACTTTGCAAGCTGTCTTGGCTGTTTGGGGGGGAAACTGACTTTGAGATTGCTATAGCTCTTCTATTGTAAGAATTGAGAAACTCTGGTAATGACTGTTCACTCAGTCTTGTGTTCTTAGAGGCTTTTAAATTACAATTTATAATTTCTAATTTGGTAAAATAAATAAAGGATGCATGCAAGTATTTTCCATGTATTTCTGCTCTATATGTGTATTGGGTTTGCATGGCAAGGTTTTGGTAGCGGGGGGGCTACAGGGGGGGCTTCTGTGAGAAGCTGCTAGAAGCTTCCCCCATGTCCAATAGAGCCAATGCCAGCTGGCTCCAAGATGGACCCGCCGCTGGCCAAGGCTGAGCCAATCAGTGATGGTGGTAGCACCTCTGTGATAACATATTTAAAAAGGAGGGGGAAAACTGCTGTGAAAACAACAGCAGCGGAGAAAGGAGAGAGAATATGTGAGAGGAACGACTATGCAGACACCAAGGTCAGTGAAGAAGGAGGAGGAGGAGGTGCTCCAGGCACCAGAGCAGAGATTCCCCTGCAGCCCATGGTGAAGACCATGGTGAGGCAGGCTGTCCCCCTGCAGCCCATGGAGGTTAACGGTGGAGCAGATATCCACCTGCAGCCTGTGGAGGACCCCACACCAGAGCAGGTAGATGCACCTGAAGGAGGCTATGACCCTGTGGGAAGCCCGTGCTGGAGCAGGCTCCTGGCAGGACCTGTGGGCCTATGGAGAGAGGAGCCCATGCTGGAGCAGGTTTGCTGGCAGGACTTGTGACCCTATGGGGGACCCATGCTGGAGCAGTCTGCTCCTGAAGGACTGCACCCCACGGAAGGGACCCACGCTGGAGCAGTTCATGAAGCACTGCAGCCCGTGGGAAGGACCCATGTTGGATAAGTTTGTGGAGGACTGTCTCCTGTGGGAGGAACCCCACACTGGAGCAGGGGAAGAGTGTGAGGAGTCCTGCCCCTGAGGAGGAAGGAGCAGCAGAGACAATGTGTGATGAACTGACCACAACCCCCATTCCCCATCCCCCTGTGCTGCTCGGGGGGAGGAGGTAGAGAAATCGGGAGTGAAGTTGAGCCCAGGAAGAAGGGAGGGGTGGGGGGAAGGTGTTTTAAGATTTAGTTTCAGTTCTCATTACCCTACTCTGATTTTAATTGGCAATAAAATAAACTGACTTCCCCAAGTCGAGTCTGTTTTGCCCGTGATGATAATTGGTGAGGGATCTCTCCTGTCCTTATCTTGACCCACAAGCCTTTCGTTATATTTTCTCTCCCTTGTCCAGTTGAGGAGGGGGAGTGATAGAGCAGCTTGGTGGGCACCTGGCATCCAGCCAAGGTTAACCCACCACAATATGTTAAATATCTTTTTCTTAATTAAACTAAACCCCCTTTGTTTTGGTTTACTTTTGTTTCAGAGATACCCAGTGGTGATGTCTACTTATCTAGGGGTCATGGGTAGAGTTCTACTGCAAAATGCAAGGTTTTTTTCATTATTTTTGAGCCAGATGGCATGTGAATTGGGTCAGGAGGTAAGAATTTTTGTCTTGATATTTCAACTGGATTGCATGTGGAAGTGTTGCATTCTTTTGACCTGAAAGAACTTTTCCCTCTGTTTTCCATGCTTGTTCCTCCCCAGTCCAACTTGAAAGAGGCCCTTTCCCTTCCTTTGGTCCTTCCCCTGAACATCCCGTAACAAGTTTTACATGTTCCCCCAATTCACTTAAAACATCTCATAGGAAGTTTTATGCAATCTCTAAATTCTCTTCCTGCTGCATCCCACAGTAAGCCATATACACCCCTTTAGTTTGCATGGTATTGAAGGGTGAAAGTTTTTCCTTGTCCCATCTTGATTGGTCTTATACCAGGGATAATGGTCTAATCATTCTTTTGTTAGAACTCTCTCACAGTTTCTAGGAGTAGCGGGTTCAGTATACTCCATTTTCACTGATGAGGTTACTGAGGTTCTTTTAATACAAGTGTCTCTAAGTGAAATTTAGTACATCTTTTATCCTCAGGTATAATACAGTTTTCAAACAGGTAAAGACAAGTCTGTTGTTGTTGTTGCCACCAATGAAGGTAAAAGAGTAAATTCACATGCTTTATATGTGTTAGATCGTTATGTGAAGACTGTTTGAGTAATTCAGTGTTCTGAATCTGTGCTCTGTCCATGAATTAAATGAATTTCTAACTTCCAGGTTACAATTAATGGTGAGTGGGCTTCAGGGCCTGGAAGCACTGTCATAGAAAATTAAAAAAAAAAAAAAAAAAAAAAAAAAAAAAAAAAAAAAAACTGTTGCTGCTACTTCTGTCAGGTATACGTAACTGTACGGTGTCTTTCCCAAATTGAATAATGTATTGAATTGGTAGAAAAATTAAAATAAGTTGTTTTCTAAATATGCTGAAGTACTCATAAATGAAGAGGAACATTTTTTTTCCCATTGCAGTTGGATCAAATTCTTGGTAACATGATTGAAATGTGGGTTGATCGGATGGATAACATCACTCAGCCAGAAAGAAGAAAACTTTCTGCTTTGGCATTGCTTTCACTTCTGCCATCATTGAATAGGTGAGCAAATTTAAAACGCCTTAAATAAGAATGCTGCAAAGGCCCTTAAGATTTTTTTTAGGTCTTTCACAATTCTACAGATAAATATTCAAATATAAGTAGTTTTGCCTCTTTTTTTGCCAAAAGAAACTTAAAAAGGTAGAATTTTCATGCTACATTATATTAAGTTTTTATTTGGCTTCATAGCAATATAGTAAACTTTCTTGTATTTCATGGCAAATGTCATTTAGTAAAAGTGAGGAAACAGCACTGCATGTCTTATTGCCTGTTCTCATGTTAACATTGAACTAGCTGCTTCCCTCATCTGTGATTAAGTAGTTGCTTTAGTTGGCTTGTTAGTATTTTGGTGTCCCTTCCAAGGGACAATGTTTGTTCAGTCTTCTTTCATGTTGAGGGTAGATCTTGAACTTTCATCCTGTTTTTTCCCTTTATGACATTAAGTGGAAGAGCTGCTGTGAAAGGCTGTGAAAACAGTTTTTGCACTGTAGAGTTCTTATAGCAAGCAGTTTATACTATTGTCCTTTCTCTAGTCATTGTCATTGGTGGATAAACACACAAAAGGGAAGTTTTTAATGAAAACGCTGAATAGTGTTACACTGACTTTTAAATTGTCACTACTAGAATTCATGTATAACACATGTTTAGCTCAGAGTTCAGTCCATACTTACCTTCAGATTATTCTCGTCTGCTTTGAAAGTCAGGAAGACAATATTGCATGAGTTTACATTTAGTCTGCTGGATTTCCTGAAAAGTCTTAAGTATTTTCTAATGGCAATTTAGATGTTGCTTGCAAATCCTAAAGCTATGTTAGTATTTGTAAAGCTGTAGAATATGTAGTCACTACCAAAAAAATAAGGGAACTCTTACATGTATAACTTAAAGAGGTTTCATTGCTTTTAATGTGCACAGAAGCTTTGCTTTTTTTGTCCCAGATCATCAGGACAAATATCTAGCCAAAGGTGAACCAAGCAGCTGCTTTATGAGAAAACATTGTTACATTTACTGAAAAAATAAGCTATATTACTTATGAGTATATTCAAAAGGTTCTTAAAGAGGTGTTATCTAAAATTTAAGGTGCAGAACTACATGTCTGTCTTCCTGTGAAGTTTCTTTTAAAGAGAGGAAGGAAAAAAGAACTTGCTTTAAATAATTGTGTTATTTTGAACTACCTTCAGCTGCTCCAAATTTCCTGCTGCAAGAACCAATTATTTCTGGCAGTCCTTAACACAATAAAACCTTCTGCAAATGACAGCTTTATCTTTCAGATACTAAATCGTTTAAGAAAGCTTCTTCTCAAATAAAAAAAGTGGGCATATTTATGTAAAAGCTACAAAAATTTTACTATACAACTGATAGACTGCCAGGGCCAAACATACCTTCTGACAGAATGTGTGAAATTGATTCTGTCAAGTGATTGTTCCTTCTACTAGTGAATAATGAGTCACTCTGGTTTTGCCATTTCATAGAGATAATATTACATGTGCTTGCTGCACCTCATATCTGAAACTTCTGTTAAAAATAAAATTTTTCAAAAGTAGGCTTCTTGTGCAAATCAATTTGCAGAGTTTAAGCAAAAATGTTTTAAACAATACAGTATTTAAACAAAATATTATTATGTTTATTCATATAAACAACTTTCTCAAGAAAAGCTAAGTAATTTTTTCCTGTTGGAGTACCTCTCTAACCAGATTCCTGATTAGATATTCCTTTGGATATCCAATGCCAGTTCAAGATTTCTCAGCTGCAGAGACAGAACAGAATTTTGTCTCCCGAGGATGGCAGTGAGACAGGTTCACTTGGGAAGGCCAAGCGTGTGGCTCTTCCTGCTGCAAAGTGGGGTTCCACCCTCAGCTTGCTCCTGTATGATGGTCAGGGGTGGTACCAGTAGCAAGCTCAGGTTTTCAGGATTCTACTATAGGGAAAACAGGCATCTGCACTGCATGTAGCACTTACTGAGGATTTTGCTCTTTTTGTCAGTTGCTTCCTATAGCTAGAGCTGTCCCAGAGAGCATCAAGTTATTTTAGAGAGGAAAGAGAGGGAATAGACAAAAGTATTGGGGGAAAAAATGAAGATAACGTATATTCTCATTCCTTTATGGATAAAATGTTGGGGAAAATATTAAGGGGTGACCTTTTTTATTCTCCCTCTAAACTTTATAGTATTATTTCATTGTTTTAAGATACTTTTCTAGTTAATGGTCATGTTTACAACTGTACATATGTGGACTCATGACTTTCTGCTTTTTAGGTGAAGCTAAAGCTTCCATCATTATTCAGTTAAAACCAGTATGGCAAAAAAAAAAAAAAATCCTATTTCAAATATAGCTCCTTTGACAGCATCACAAGTGAAGAATTTTAGAGCAGATAAGATGGGAATCGCTGCAGTGCAGTTGTAGTTCACAGTGGTTCTCAGGCTAATTAGTTGGACTAAGCAGGTTAAAAAGTGACAGTTTATTAGCCAAACTATAGCTTTCTTGTGTAGGCAATATCATCCAGAGTTATGTGCAATGACATGCAGTACCTTTGCATTTTATCATTGTTGTGGTTTAACCCCAGCCAGCAACTAAGCACCACATAGCCACTTGCTCACTCCCCCCACAGTGGGATGGGGGAGAGAATCGGAAGGGTAAAAGTGAGAAAACTCATGGGTTGAGATAAAGACAGTTTAATAATGAAAAAAAACAACCAAACAGAAAAGAAATAATAATAACAATAACAATAATATTGTAAGGAAAAGAGGGGAAAGAAAAAAAAAAAGAGAAAAATAAAACCCAAGAAAGACAAGTGATGCAAATGAAAACAATTGCTCACCACCAACCGACCGATGCCCAGCCAGTCCGTGAGCAGCAGCCCCCCGCCAACCTCCCCCCTAGATTTACTGCTGAGCATGATGTCATATGGTATGGAATATCCCTTTGGTCAGTTGGGGTCAGATGTCCCAGCTGTGTCCCCTCCCAACATCTTGTGCACCCCCAGCCTACTCGCTGGTGGGTCAGTGTGAGAAGCAGACAAGGCCTTGACTCTGTGTAAGCACTGCTCAGCAGTAACTGAAACATCCCTGTATTATCAACACTGTTTTCAGCACAAATCCAAAATATAGCCCCATACCAGCTACTGTGAAGAAAATTATCTCTGTCCCAGCCAAAACCAGCACAATCATGTATGCATATAGTCCTTCAATCCAGCTGCACATTGTGTTAGTCTTTAGAAGTTCATATTAAAAAAAAAAAAAAAGTTTTTTAAAAAGAACAGTAACTGCTTCTTTCCTGATTAGTGTGTTGCAGCACCTTTTCACTTAGCTGTAATTTCCTGGGTTTACTTGGGTTTTGTCGCATAAACTAAATACTACCTAATTATCTGCATTTGCTACCTGAGTCTGGCCACTCAGTGTTAGCACTTTATGTGTCTGACCGATATTTTCCACATTTTGTATTCTTACTGCCTGCTTGCCACTCATATCTATCCATGTGCATTTTCATTCATTTATTAAAAGTTCTTGGTACTTCATAAAATAAAGTGAACCTTTTTTTACTAAATATGGGCCAGTTTTTTAAAGGACCTTTGTCTTTAAACTGATGTGAATAACAGTAGGGTCCAGCAACAAGATTTAGGCAAATAGGATACACTTATCTAGTAATGGTGTCTTCATGCTCAACACCTAATGGAAGTATGCATAGCCGCACAATAGCTAGAACAGTGAGTTCTAGCTTGAAGTTTGGTGGAGGAGAATCATGTCTGAGCTAGGGTATGAGACGTGAGAGGTGACAGCAACCTGGAGTCCTAAGGATGAGTGCATTTGCAAATGTCACAAATTCCTGGTCTAGTTTAGTCATATTCCAGTTTGTCTGCAATCTTAATTGCTTATCTGTGATCCTACAGCTTCAAGAGTTCTCTTCTAATACAGTAAAGTAGATGTAGCTGGGTTTTATTAGCTTTCGTTTGGTCCCCAAAATAGTGCCTAGTGAACGTGGTCAGGGGCAGCAGCATAAATTTTCTTTAGGCCATTGTGGAAAGGATGTGGGCACCACTGTCTTAGGTGCTACATTTTGAGATACACATCTTCACCATTCTTTATTTTCTGAGACAAAAGTGGCTAAAATTGTACCTCTTCCCCTTCTCATACCTATATATCTCTGGAAATAATCATAATCAGCTTGCTTACTGTGCTTTTATCACTTTGTGTAATGTCAGCATTACAGTGTTTTTGGAAGTCCTTATTTTGGGATATTGAGAGGTTTTAGTGATCTATTTAGCAAAGTAGATTTTTTTTTTTTTTTTTTATTCCTTCAGTTATCTGTGTATCTTGGTAGAACACAAACACTACTGAAAGATGCTTAAGAGTGAAGGGAATATTTTGGTCTCTAATAGGAAACGTAAACAACAGAATTTGGAAAAATATAGTGTCAGTGATCAGCTTAGCTTGGTCTGGTACCTAATTGTAAGCACAGGTAGCATTTGACACAATGTTGAAAGCTAAGCACTCCCCTTTTGCTGGTAATTATTATTAATGCTATGCCTTTCATTCTTGAATGGGAGATTGCCAACATCGCTTTTACTCAAAGGCAATAAAATCTAGGTCTGGGATGTAAAGTCAGAATTTGTTACTTAACTCATTTTATCATCCCTATAAAGAAAGGAGGATGTACCTTTGAAGCCATTTCCCTATCTTCCCCTCCTCTTTTTTATTTTTCTAGTCAAAGGTGTGCTCACCCACATATCTAATAGACTATTAGTATTAAAAGGAGCTCTTTAAATTATGTTTTTGCAGTTGTCATCCATGTTTGGCCTTGGATTTGTTTAGCTTCCCTGCCAGGTAGCAGTGCAGTTTTAATGACATGAGTGAAAAATGTAGGTTCGGTCTTAGTCTGAGTATCAGAGTCTGCATCATTCAAGTGTTACATATAGTACTAAGACTTCCTTAATTGTATGTCACGTCATAGCATTGACAAGAGGATGCACTCTTTAAACTTTCCTTGTTCAGAATCTCCATTAATTTTTCCCCTACACCTAATTGTTATTATGGACTGGTCAGGAACAAATTGTCATTTCCCATAAGACCCATAAGGCTTGTTTGCAAGGGAAAATGTACCAATTGATGGCAAGGAATTATGTCAGTAAATGCAGCTGAATTGCTGCAGAAAACAAACTACAGTCATAAGGGATTGATTGCTGCCAATATCTTGCTTTTGTTTGTGACCTATAAAGAATTTCAGAAGTCTTTCCTAAAACTCTTCTAAATATAATCTACCCTAAAATTGAACCTTTTAATTATATAAAAGACAGCAAAAGATGATAATGGACTAAATAGCTTTCTTCGAACTTTTTATCTTTATCTTCTGTAATGTGCAGTTTACATGTTTGCAAATTAGTTATTGAATGAGCAGTGACTAAAGTATACAATATTATTAAAAATGAGTCAAAAATCACAAGATTGTAACAGATTTTTTAAAATAATCAATACAGATTTGTAGCTGGTTTTCCAGCTTGTTCTGAGCTGTTTTGGTACATCTACTTATCTTTTTGCCCTATACTCTGTGAAATTTGAGACTGCCTGAGAGTAGCTGAGATTTTTTGTGACTTTTCTTAACAGTGCAAGACTATTATCATGAGATAAGATCCCAAAAGTGGTTAACACCACAACGCATGTCACTACAAGAACTTCTGCAAATAAGTATTGTCTTAAAAATTAACATTTCAGATTCAAACAATCTAATGAGAAAGTGATGGTTTAAAACATCAAGTTTTGATATTAAGGAAATGTCTAGTGAGATAGCATAAAGAATGTTTGTATTTTTAAAGAAGAAATAGCTTTTGTATTTTGCATATGATATTCTCTATAATAGCTTTCAGGAAGTGCACTAATTGATTATGCCTTCTCTTTTTGTAAAATTTTTAGAATCTATCAATTGCTAATGCTAAGTGCGTGCCCATGCTTCTCCTAAACTAACAGGCAGTGTACTGCTGAAAGCTGTACAATTGGATTTAGTTTTGAATCAATTTCTAGAGGTGAATTAGTTTATTCTGGTTGAAATTTGGGAAATTATTTTGGTTTGAGTTCTTTAAACCTTTTGATTTCAATTGCATTCATATTGAGTACATTTCTTATTGCTTTTCTAGTTTGAACAGAGTTTACTAAATATTGCAGTGAATAGTAGAGGCTAAAGCTATAAATAAGTTTTTCCTCAGCATATCACATCTGTGGATTTCATTGATGGCCAACCTTTTTTATGGTATTGTTTTTTTCACAGGCTTACTGCTCACTCTGTAGAAAACTTTATTTTTTTCTTGTCAGTTTGCATGACAAATGCAGTTCATTGCTGGAGTAATTATTTACTACTAGGTGAGAAATTTACTCTTAACAATTTCTCAAAGTGAGCTCTTAGTTTCATATGAGCTTTCTGTTATATTATTTTACTAGAATTTAAAGCCAAATAAGATTTCTAAAAGGGAGACATTTATTTTCTTATCCTCAATGGGAAAAATAATTTTACTTCTTACTGTTTATCAGCATGTTGCAAAACCTGCTTGATAATTTAATCAATAAATGCCAAGGATAAAAAGGAAAATAAGTTACAAAGAGCTTCATAATTTTGAAATGGATTTTGTGATGTATGTTTGCATATATAAATGTTTAGTACTGTGGGTTTATTAAACAGGAATGTTTTTGCTGGGTTATTAATTTGATATTACAATTTCTGTGCCTGTGTCTCCCCTTTGTAACAATCAACGTTGCTATTATATGAGAGTGGAATAGCACTCTCTGGAACAGAGAAATTTTCAGTAACTGAAGCAGCAAATCAAGAATTTTTTACCTAGGCAGGAATATGAAATACTAGGAAGAGTCTGCAATATTTGAGATAATCTGGATGATAATGAGAAAAACAAAAAAGGGTTTTGAGGTCTGATAAGTTAACATTAATAAGGTGTCCGTAGCAGGTGTTACTAGATGTAGCTAGGTGAAATGAGATTAAATGTTGATGTATATGCTACCCAAGCAGTAGGTTAGCAGCTGAATTACTTTGACCTTCAGTTGTATCTGGAGAATGATGTGAGCAGAAGGCAGGTAGGTATTTGAAAACAAAACAAAAAAGTTGTATCTCATAGCCCACTGTGGTGGGTTGACCCTGGCTGGATGCCAGGTGCCCACCAAAGCCACTCTGTCACTCCCCCTCCTAAGCTGGACAGGGGAGAGAAAATATAACAAAAGGCTTGTGGGTCAAGATAAGGACACTGAGAGATCACTCAGCAATTACCATCATGGGCAAGACAGATTCAACTTGGGAAAAAATTAATTTAATTTATTACCAATCAAATCAGAGTAGGTTAATGAGAAATAAAAACTAAATCTTAAAACACCTTCCCCCCACCCCTCCCTTCTTCCTGGGCTCAACTTTACTCCTGATTTCTCTACCTCCTCCCCCCGAGCAGCGCAGGGGGACGGGGAATGGGGGTTGTGGTCAGTTCATCACACATTGTCTCTGCCACTCCTTCCTCAAGGGGAGGACTCCTCACACTTCACACACTATAGTATATATTGTGATTTTATAGTTACATTGATATTTGTAGGCTTAATCTCTAACTTTCCATATCATTTTGTTGTTTCCCCTTTGATGTGACTGGATGTCCTGGTTTCAACTGGGAGAGAGTTAATTTTCTTCCTAGTAGCTGGCATAGTGCTGTGTTTTGGATTTAGTATGAGAAGAATGCTGATAACACACTGATTTTTTAGTTGTTGCTAAGTAGTGCTTACACCAGTCAAGGACTTTCTTTTTCAGCTTCCCATGCTCTGCCAGGTGCACGAGAAACTGGGAGGGGGCACAGCCAAGATAGTTGATCCAAACTGACCAAAGGGCTATTCCATACCATATGATGTCATGCTCAGTATATAAACTGGGGGGAGTTGGCCAGGGGGCAGGGATTGCTGCTCAGGTGTCACGATCCAAACTGGACTATCCAGGGAGGATCGTGGTGGTTCTGTGATTCCCTTGGGCTAAATTAAGGTGAAATGACACCAAACGATTGATTAAACACTTTATTGATGGCAAAAATGGGAGGCAGTCCTCCACAAACTTCTCCAACATCTATATGGACTTCTGAAAAGCCTTCAACACGTTCCCCCACAACATCCTTCTCTCTAAATTGGAGAGAGATGGATTTGATGGGTGAACTGTTCGGTGGATAAGGAACTGGTTGGATGGTCGCATCCAGAGGGTAGTGGTCAACGGCTCGATGTCCAAATGGAGACCGGTGACAAGTGGTGTCCCTCAGGGGTCCGTACTGGGACCAGNTGCGGATTACACCAAGCTGAGTGGTGCAGTTGACACGCCTGAGGGACGGGATGTCATCCAGAGGGACCTGGACAGGCTGGAGAGGTGGGCCTGTGCAAACCTCATGAGGTTCAACAAGGCCAAGTGCAAGGTCCTGCACCTGGGTTGGGGCAACCCCCGCTATCAATACAGGCTGGAGGATGAGGGGATTGAGAGCAGCCCTGCAGAGAAGGACTTGGGGGTACTGGTGGA
>VYZW01015494.1:0-34854 GCA_013401315.1 Balaeniceps rex
GGCTATTCCATACCGTATGACGTCATGCTCAGTATATAACCAGGGGGAGTTGGCCAGGGGGCAGTGGCCACTGCTCGGGAACTGGCTGGGCATCGGTCAGCGCGTGGTGAGCAATTGCATTGTGCATCACTCGCTTTGTATATTCTTTTATCATTATTATTATTATTATACTTTATTTCAATTATTAAACTGTTCTTATCTCAACCCACAAGTTTTCTCACTTTTACTCTTCCGATTTTCTTCCCCATCCCACCGGGGGCAGGGGAGTGAGCGAGCGGCTGCGTGGTGCTTGATTGCTGGCTAGGGTTAAACCATGACAATGGCAAATGAAGATTCTTGTAGCAGGACAGCCTTCTGATATCTGTCATGATGATGGTTTAGGGGCCAGCCTAGTGAGTTTGAAAATGAAATCTTTATGATACTTTAAAGATACCAGATCATCTTTGTGTGGATCAGCTTGAAAAACCACATCTACAGAGCTCATCTCCCACTTCCTTGCTAATTCCTCTGGCTTGTATTTGCTTACTTTAATGACCAGTTGTCCTTGAGGCATGATAGTCTGCAACAGTTGTAGGTCTTGTCAGGGAGCACCACAAAAAACGCTGTCTGTCAAAAGCATCTTTTTCTACACATCTTGTTGGAAACCTCACTCCTTAGCTGAAGTTCAAGGCAGCCCTCCATGTAACTAGAATATAATTGCTTGTATAATTCTCCTTGTTGCAAGGTGATTGCTTCTCTTTTGTGGAGACTTTCTCACCCAAACTAATGGTGAAGTGTTTTGTTGAAGTCTTGATTCATTTGTAAAACTCATTAAAAGTTGTAAGAGAAACACATTGCTGGTGAGAATGCGTGTTTGTTTGTGACCAGCTGTAAATAGCAGCTTAACCGGTCTCGCTGCTTACTCACCTGTGTTTTAATTGGAAATGAAGGTTTCCATCCAGCCAATGGATATTACCGTGCAGTGGAGTATTTTAAACCATGCTACTTTTATACTGACAGCTTCTGTGTGTGCAGTGTGTTACTGTGCTGTGTAATATTGTTGAGCTTGATAGTAGCATGACTAAACAGAACCGTACATTTTCATGTTCTCTATCTCTTTGTGGGCTGTGATTCATTCTGGGCAATTTACTGAATAGTAGGGAGGAAAAGGGAATTTTGAGAGAGGAATTTACTGCAATATATGTTTTACCCATTTGTACTTTCTCTTTTGCATGGGACCTAGGTGTAGGTGCTCTGAAAGAATTTCAGTAATATATCTGTAAGTCTCTGAACAGGTTTGAGGATCTATCCCGAAGTCATTCTCTCTGTCTGAGAAAGAGTCACATTCTTTGGTTGCTTATTCAAAAGCATTGTAAGGAATATACTCCCTTATAAAAGGCAAAGCTGGACAGGAGAACCCATTCTGGCTCTGTTGCCCACCTTGCCAGAGTAAATAAATGGCTAATGAGAGGTGTGGCTGAGATTAATTGTGAATAGGGCTACTGAGATTAATTGTGAATAAGACTTCTACATAACACACGCTGGATTTGCCAAGCCACAGCAGAGGGAGGCTATGTGGAGCTGATGTGTTTTTGTAAATAATTCTACTGTTTTCTGCCAGGAGGTGAAGGCAAACCCAAGCTTCCCATGAAAGTTAAAAGCAAAGTGGGCTAGAGGTTTAACTGATGTATATTGCGCTAGTTTTGATGACCTCACTTAAATGATGTCTTATTTCAGTAACTGTATTTAGTAACCTTTATCAGTGCACGTTAAAATGTCTCTATGCACTTCTAGCTTGATAATTTTAAGATCACCGAGGAAAAATAAGATGGTTTTGTTGCTACAGGAGCAAGCAAAGATTAAGAAGAGAAAAGAGATATTCAGGGCCGGGGATTCTTCTTTTACCAGTCAATGGAAGTGTATGCTCCAAAGCAAAGCACATCCCTCCAGTGTTTTGGGAAAAAGAACAGTTTATGGCAGATCTGATTCTGAAAATGTTCTACCAGCAGATCCCTGAAAAGCAAATGGGAAAATCACTTCTGTCAGGCTCCCAAGGAGTACTACGAGGAGGCTTCAGACATCTCTGGCATTCTTCACCTAGTCAGCAAAAAGGAATCTGTTCAAAATGGTCTACTTCTGGATCTTCTTAATGAGAAATCCCATTAGATTCAGCTCCATCATTTACAGTCAAAAGGCTGCAGTTAACACACAAGTTCACACGTTTTCATTTCTCTCGATCAGTTATGGCCATTTGTAGGCATAATTTGCCAAACATGCAGACAGGATCATCTTTGTGTTTTTCATGATGTTTGCATTCTGTTGCTGCAGACTGCAAAAATTTAGGAAAGAAGTAAGAGCAATATTAGAGAGCCCCCAGTGCAAGCTTGAAATAGCTCAGAGAGTTATACTGGAATCCATCCAAGCAAAAGTCTCATTTAGAAGAAGGAAGAAAAAAAGAAGATTCTCTTCTTGTCCGTATGATGAAAGAATATTTTTCAAAGACTACTTATTATATTATCACCTGGGGATGTGATTACTCAGAGAAGTCATTAGAGAGCTCCCAACTAAAGAGTGACAGCAAGAATTTGCTCCATTATGCCATATCATAAACCAACCATATAAGCACTAACTAGAAAGTAAGCCCTAGACTAACACCATGGAAACTTGGGTTTCATTCCTTGATGTGTCACCGGCTTTTTGGGACACTTCAGACAAATCATACCATGTACAGACCAGGGATAACAGGTACTTAATCCGTTGCAAATATATGCAGAGGAAAAATGGTGTGTGGTGGTATTGTTAGTTTGGTATTTAAGTGATTTAAAATCCTGTTTATCAAGAGACTTGGAAATAATTTTGTTACAAAATAATAACTTTTCTGAGTCCCCTAAAGGAGTTTGCTGAACAAAAGTATCTTTAAGGAGGAAAATGGTAACCGAGTTTCTCTGGAGTCACTTAATTTAGGCACTAAAATCTATAGTTCTATCCCTGAAAAACCCTGGTGTTTTGCTGGGGGGATGAGGGCAGGCAAGAGAGCAGTCCAGCTGTAGGTCCAATCTGACTGACTGTACCTTCAACGAATTTATTAACACATCGCTAGCGGCGGTTCTTCAGCTTTGTACCATGGCGATGCACAAATGTGAAATCAGAGGAAAAGTTTTCTGCGATGTTTCCCCTCCGTTTTTATCTGTTCAGCTCAGCTGCTTCGACCTGGTACAGGGACTTGTGTGTGATGGCTACTGGTTGATGGCTACTGTAAGAGGTGTCAGTTGTGCAGTGTATCAATTGATTGCTTCTGCATTAGAGACCTGGGAAAAGCACGATAGTAACTTCCTCTCTTGATCTAGTAGCTATTAGCATGTCTGATATTTTTGCACTAAAACAAATCTGTTCCCTTTCTTTCAAGGTGGCTAAGAAGGGAACTGTGTTTTTAATTATCATATATTTCAAAGACTGCCCAGTGCTGTATTAGTTTCCACAGTAAATTTCCTAAGGTAAAGTGACAAAACAGTAATTTTTCATTATGCATCAGCTATTCATGAAAGATCGGATTTAGGTCAGAATTTATTACCCTACGGAATTGAAGCCAATATTTAACATAATGTCAGCTATCTTGATATTAGACAATTTTAATGGCTGTACAATTTTATTCAATGATGAAGTTATTTCAGTTGTGTAGTATATGTCTAGACAATTTGATGTACAGAGCCTTGAGATGAAAATTGGATAAACATGGAAAATGGTGACTGATTGGTAGAAGGTTGCAATAATGTCTGCCTTGATATACCTTTTATTGTTAAATTATTTATCTAATGCAATCTTCCACACTTTTAGGAGTCTTTAAGTTGGCATTAAATCGATCTTTAAATCTTCACAGTCAGAAAGGCCTCATAACTCAAACTGATAAATATCTTCTAACACATCAGGAGGAATAATGATCCATCTTAATATCTGAAAGTAGGAAAGATATTATTCTTTCTATTTGGTATGAATCCCTGTAGAAGGACTGAGCCATAAACCAGAAGAATTAAGATTAGGAGACAGAAAGAAATATTAGAAAGAAAAAGTATAGTAGTAGTTTATCTGGGGAATTGAGAAATTCTGTTTGCTTTGAAAGATGAGTAAAAAGTCTCACCAGGACTGAGCAGAATAGGATGAGTTGACATTCACATGCTGGCTGTCCTCAGAGGGTGCACACAAATCCTTCCAGAGGTCTGTGGGGTGACTCATTCCTGGAGGCAAAGAGAAAAGAAGGGCCACAATTACTTTGTCTGCCAAGATGTATTGAGCATCTAGTCCAGATGACTAAGCCTACCTTTGACTGATTTATGCTCAGGGTATAGAAGGTACATGGTGGATCAGTGGAATAGAAACATGTGGCCTTGGAAGAGCTGGAAACAAAACCACAGGATGGCATTTGGATTTGTGCCTCAGAGCTAGTGGATAAGACTGGTCCCATGCAAATGGCCATCGAAACAGCCCCTGTACTGTGATGCCTTGGTGCACTTGTGCTCTGCTCTGCCTGTCCTCTCGCATGTGTTCTCTTGCCTAGAGTTTGCCTAAATACAGATCAATAATTTTGTATTGCGTTGTCCAGAAAACAGTATAGATAACTTGGCTTTTTTTTTTTCCCTCATCTGCCAAGTGTTATATGGCAAGGGCCTGGATCATTTGTCTAGAAGGCTGATAATAGGATCCGTAAGCACAGCTGAATCTGCCCTTTTGCTGTCTATGTACCAGTTTAAACACTAGAAAGAAATATTAAGCACAGCCAATAGGCAAAAAAATAAAATCCTCATTCAGATGGTAACTAAACCTAGTGAAGAGTGAATGGGAAGTGCAAGTTCCTTTCCGCCTTGAAGGTGGTGATATTGTTGAACATTAATGCTGGAATTTTCTTTGAATAGTAGGAGGCTTTTTATTTTTTGAGGTGGAGATGGTAACAATTATCCTATGGATAAATAGGCTCTCCAAAAGAGTTTTCATCTTCAAGGAAATTTATTTCGACCTGTATGTAAAACTATCCAGCTGCAATAGCACAAAGCTGCCCTAAATAAACCTTCAGAACTTTCAGAGTTTGTCCAGAATTCAAGCAGAACGTGGAAAACCTTGCATCATCCCTGAATAATACATTTCAAAGCCGATGAAACATATTTCATCATTTGCATAAATCTTGAGTAGAAATAATTGTGATTTGACAATTTCTTTTCATTATCTTAGTTCAGAACTGAAAATTATAATTGTTAGCTGGCCTAAATTGGCGTAGCTTCATTTGGATAAAGCAGTGAACCTAACCGACCCTGCAGCTTTTCTAAAATTCCATCATCTTCCTTTTGAACAGCGTTTGCCTATGCTGAGGCAAAATGCAGAAAATCCTACATTTCTTCAGATTAATTGGATTAAGCTAGACTGGAAATTGTGTAATACTACACAGTAGGCATTTAGCATCCCTAAAACTTCAAGCTTCAAAGAGCAGTTTCCCCAGCAGTTCAGGCTCCCTACCTGGGCTTGTTTATTGCCTTGAACATGCAGACATACTTTTATGATTCATAATCATCCATAAAGAAATTCAACTGTTATTTAAAATGCTCTGTTGGGAAGGCTCAGTAGTTATTAATTAATAATGCATCAGTAAAGCAACAAAAAGGCAGGTAAAGATGCAGTCAGAAGTATTGGCTGGGTCTCTGCTGCCTTCAGAACTGTGTTTGTCTTGTTTCCCCAGGGTTAGCTCATCGGTGTGCGTTGACTCTGGATTCTCCTCTTCATACTCCAGGCACTTTCTTTAGAAAATACTGATGGATGCATGAGTATGTCCATAATTAAAAGTAAATCAAAATGAGTGTTAGCATGCTGGTGTGGGTTAAGAGGTATAAACTGACTCTTAACATGATTTCAGTGCCAGAAACCTGTCAGGGACTTGTGAGAAAAGAACACAAAAACACTCAGTAATATCTTTGAAATGCAGAAAATTTAAGGGTAAGTATAAAAAGGAAAAAAACAAACAAACAAACAAAAAAACCACAACAAAAATCAAATCTGCTTTGAACTGCTGTTATATCTTGCTAAAGAGAATTAGCAATTGAAGTGTGTGCTTTAACTAACTAATGAGGTTTATAGACAACAGTCACCACTTTATTACAGTGCCAGTACGGATCAACATGGTGCAAGTCAGTGCAAGCCTGGTGTAAGTGGAGTTAGAGTTAGACCAGCTGAACGCTGCTGCTTTTGAAGAGAAAGGATGAACTATTTGGAGATTTCTTATACCCACTGCTGGCTCAGAGTTGAGCTCTATTTAGCAATATTTTGTTCACATTTTACTTTCATGCTGATTACCACATTTGCAATGCGTCCTATTTTTGTGTGGTAATTGGTAATCTGGAAAACTTACTTGGTGTGCAAGATTTAATATTAGTTTCTGCTGTCATGCTGACAATGAATTAGCTTTTTGGACTCTATCATATGTTCTCAGCAGGCACATATGTAATTAAAATGAGCACATGTTGGGTTTCACATTAACGCTCAAATCACCTTTGGCAAAAGGTCTCTGTGTTCTTTTGGGATTATACACTAGGGCAATGTAATTATAGTGTCAGGTGTAATTGTTATTTTTAAATACTTCTTCATTTAACATAATATTAACCCTTTCCATACTAGTTGACTTTTGGATTTGGAGAGTGATTTGGATTTGGAGAGTGATTTTGTTCTAATAAAAGGGTTGCCAGCAAACAGGCAATTTCAGATGTTGTCTTCAACTCTGTGAAAGTTGTCCTGTTGAAGTAAGCATTTAGTGTCATAAGACATTGAATTAGTTTACATAAAGAGTCATTCCAGAAATTAAAAGTGTTTTTACATTAAGGAAAAGGTGGTACTTACTGTGACAGTAAGGTCAGGGTGGTAAGCAAACTGCTTTTTCTTTTTACTTTACCTATTCTAAAATAATTTTCTGAAGTATTCTAAAAGATTTCATTCTGAGGAAATTTCTTGAAGTCTGGCCTTAGAGGTATGTTTTCTCTGGGTTTTTTCTTTTAACATTGAACTTTGGTGATAACGTTAAAAACTTCTTTCAGTTGATGATAAGCAGTATCATTACAGTGAATGTAAACATAAAAAGGGAAGGGATTGTTTAACATGAATAAACTAGAATAGTTAAATAGTGACCTGACTTTGATAGGAAATAGAATGCTTTCTTCTTAACCTTAAGAATCGGATGCAGTGTTTTCAATAAACAGTTATTTTGCACAGTCCTTGAGTAGACAGCGTGATCTGCACGCTGCAGTTAGTTTTATAGACAAGCAGGCTGGCACTGGGTTTTTTGAAGTAAATGCATGGCGGCGTCCGGATGACTACCTAGTCATATGGTTTAGTTTTAGGTAGTCCTGTGAGGACCAGGATGTTGGACTCGATGGTCCTTATGGGTCCCTTCCAATTCAAGATACTGTATGATTCTGTGATTCTATAATGTGAAAAAAAGACTTTTTTCTGACTCTAGGAATAAATACTCAAACTGATTAGATATGAACACAATTCAACAACGTGTTTTAAAGCAAGGTTACTGCAAAACCAGCTGAGTTGTAAAAGGAGGAATCCACTATGGAATCATGACTTTGCCTGGGGAAAAAATAAGTTCTGTACCACTGAAAACTCTTCTAAGCATCCTCAATGGACTAGTTTGGCCCATATTTTTGATGATATTAATCAGATCTACCATCTTCCAGCACTTCAAGTGAGTGTGGCAGGACCCAAGCGCTCAGATTGGTAGGGAGCAGTTTTCCAGAGGGAGGTGTCACTGAGGCACAAGGAGAAGGATCCTCAAAAATGACTCCATTTTAGTGGGGGCCAGGTGACAGGTTCTGCCCTGTCAGTCTCACAGAAGAAAGGGAGAGAGTGAGTGGTGTGTGTATGAACAAACACTTCGCCTTCTAGCAATGCTGTCTTGGGAACTAATATGAAGAGATTTTTCGTCGTTCTTTTAATGTCAAAATAAAGATATTGGAAAAGAAATTATATTTGAAGGAAATTGCAGCTCAGTTGTATTTGATTCTTTCAGCTAGAATGGGAGATTGTTAAGGAAGCTCAAAGTTAATCTGCATTTATATAGATCAAGAATTGTTCAGAGCTGGAACATGAGCAAACTGAGCAGAATTTGGTTCAGACATGCTAATTCTCTTTTGATACTAATTTTACACTGTCGATTCTCCATTAATTTCAGATGGGTGACTCCTGCTGCATAGCAGGAGATGGACTGAAATGAATTCAGCAGATGAACTGAAAAGAGTTATGTTGCTACTACTCATTGACTAACTCTTTGCCTTAAAAAGTAGTATCTATCCTTAGCTACAATTAAAAATAATCTTTGGGGGTTTTTAGCTTTTAAGCTATGAGAAGGATGAGTTCCTGATAGTCCACAGCCACACAGAAGTGTTTGCAGCAGCAGCTGCAACAGTAATTGGAGACCTTGCTATAACTGGAGACCTCAATAATTCCTGATTCTCCAGTGCTGTGATTTTGTACCTTCCTGTACTTGAGGTGCTAGCTGATCCTACCCTTGTAGATAGTGAAGTGTACAACTATTTTTGCAACAAACCTGCCGGGGCTTTTTCCTTGTTTCTCTTCCCCCCTCCACCTCCTCATCTTCCTCTTCCCAAGGATGCTCAAAGTGTTAATTATGAGAAGGACTGGCTAAACCTACCCTCTGTGCTGATTTAGTTGCTGTCACTCAGGTGCTCAGTGTCTGAGGGCTGCAGAGCACTTGCTCTTCAGTCCCGGAGTCTGCAGTTAATGGCAAGCTTTAATCAACTGACAGCCAGGGAGTCTTTCAGTTGTTACTGCTATGCTCTGCCAATGTTCCTTATTTTCCCTGGTCTCTTTTTTAAATAAACATGTCATTTTACAATCTGTGAGATGTTTCTTGTGTTTCACACTTTTTCATCTCCTAAATTAGTTTTGCTTAGCAGTTTTGCTGCCAGTTGATGATTTTTATGTCCTACTGTACCATAAAAGCCAAGTTGTGAATGAATTTGTTTAGTTAGGGGCTCCGTCTTTTTAGAGGAGGAGGAACTGAATTGCATCTGAATGCAAGCTTTTTTTTTCTTTTTCTATTTTTTTTTTTTTTTTAAGCCTTCCCTTGTGNTCCCTTGTGATAGGGGAGGTCAAATAGCTTGTGTATGAGTGAGCAGGTGGCAGGAAAAAAAAAACAATTCTATTGGATGCCAATGCTACTGAATTACATCTAGAGCTTCAAAACATTTTTAGCACTCGCTTTACCTAATTAAAATGCATAACTACTTGGACATGTGCCCTGTCTCATAGTATGCTGCACCGTTAAGTTATTCCTAGAGATCCACGCTAATACATCATGCTCATTTCTGCCAAACTCCCCAAATTTGGTGGTGTGGGATAAGCTGTGCACAAGGAGAGCCTCCCTGAAGCCAAGGTCCTGCTAAAACCTTGCCAGCACATGGGCGGCAGCGTTGGAAGGGCAGGATCAGTCCCAACCACGGTAAACGGCAAGTGCCTGGTGCCAAATCTATTGCCTCTGACTACTGACGTGGAGAGTTACAGAATGGGAAGACAGACTCTGAGGAGCAGAGCTAAAATAATTTTAGAAATAATATCCATTATTATTTTTGTCTGTAAAAGGTCAGCATTAAATTCTTTATTTTAAACATTGCACAGACATTCATCTTTTGTGGTATAGAGCGGACTCTTCTCCAAGTTACTGTTTAAGCAGCCTTGACATCCAAGGGCATCATAGCCTTGTTAAAATCTGAGAGAAATTTATAACTCTGGTTTATAAATTATGGTATTATTGCAAGAATGTATTTCACATAGAAATTCTCCCCAGATGCTTTTAACAGCAGCCAGTAACTTATTTAGTTAATAAAATGACATTTTCTGCACATTGGGTTTTTTTTAACAACAAAACTGAAATGTCTAGTGAAATACAGAAAAATCACTTTATTTTGCTTTTGTTGAACATTTTCCGTTGCCAGCAATTTGATTTTCCTTTGTTTTCCTCTAGTGGTATGTTAATGGGATCTTTTTATACTGTGATGGAGTAATAGAGTGAAAGTCCTTTATTTTAGCAACAAGACTACGCTGTTTCTTTCTATTCTTCTCCCATAAATGTAAGTGTGAATATACATCCTTGTGAAAACCAATCCAAATAATTTTCATGAGAACATTTAAAAAAATCAAGCTCAGTTAATGAGTGGTAATTTGTTCCTTGCTTGCGAAAACGTATTAGGAATTGTTTTCCCTATTGGTTCAAAAGGATGAATGTTAAAAGGCCAGCGTCCATACCCACCTGCTAAGGCTGTAGTCCACTTACTCTTATGAGTGATGTTTCCAAGTAACTGATATTCAGGGCTGAAATGGGGAGTTAAAATTATGTCTTCAGCTTCTCATGCGTATTTAATTATATGTTTATGAGTGAAAGAGACTTTATTCTGTGTGGCAAGCTTGCTTTTGAAATTGCTGGGAATGCTTGCCCTGACTTATGTGTTAGAGCACGCGTGTTTGCTGCTAATGCAGCCTGCGGG
Organism: Balaeniceps rex; assembly: GCA_013401315.1. Lineage (NCBI taxonomy): Eukaryota > Metazoa > Chordata > Aves > Pelecaniformes > Balaenicipitidae > Balaeniceps > Balaeniceps rex. The sequence goes on from VYZW01015494.1 coordinate 10,521, forward strand.
ACTGGAGTCAGCCTGTTCGAGGGCAGGGTTTGGGTTTAGTTGCAGCGGAGGGTGGAGAGCGGGCTGGAAAGCAGAGAAGGCATTTAGCAGCTGTCTTGTAAATGGATGTTTCACTCACACGGAACTGATCACAATGAAGCATGGAATTCAAGATATGATTTTTCAAGGCACCCTAATTGGATTAGAGGGATTGTATTAAAGATATGTTGACTATGAAATGTTTAGAGGATTAATGCTCGATGATTTTTCTTCTTAAACTATCTTTACTAATCCCTCTTGATCAGAAGCAGCTTCTGGAAAGCATTCCAGCCAGGAGGGAGAGCCCGGCCCTACCTTTCCCGTCTCCAGGAAGAGAGATGTAGGTTGTCATATGCAGTGCACACACCAAAATTCTCCATTTTAATTAGATCCAGAGTACTTATTGTCACTAGTGCTTGCTTTTTCTAAAAATGCTCATATTTACCTCCTGAACATTTTCCATGTTAATGAACAATTTTGCAGTGTAAGGGTGGCCTGTGCAAGAATTAACATCCATCTATTTCTCCTGTGTTTTGACCTGTCCATATATGTTAAAATCTAGCTAAAGTAGTGCGTTGATGTTTATTATTCAAATGTTGTTGTAACTTAGCATACCATATGAGTAATCTTTTGAAGTCTGCCAAAGGAACCACTGTTAATTGCTTACAGTAGAATGTATTTGCTGTTGGAAATGTCACAATATAATTATGTTGCATTCCTCTGTCTGACAAGTAATATACGAAGAGAAGATTGGTCCTCTTTTTCTTCTGTGTTGGGTAAAATTATTCATGCTCATCCTTTAAGTAGTACACATGGTATCAAGCTTTCTTGAAGTACAAGAACTGATCAGTGGTAAAATAATTCATGTGTTACTATTCAGATGGACAAATGAGAAGTACTTTATATAGGGAGTGTGAGGTAGACAAGGTAAGGTTATGTACTACTTTAGAAACTTAAATTACACAGAATTAGATAATTTAATGCATACAATACAGAGAAAAGTAAAATGATCATGTAGGTTAATGCAAATGTTAAGGGAAGGCACGGATCTTTGAAAAGTATTTAGTGCTCTAATTCCTGTCTAATGGTTCCCACTTCTGCTCATCAAAAGGACTGTGTCACCTGAGGAGCCTTTAAGCAGTGGGTGACAAACTGGGGAACTTGTAAGCAGGGAGGCTGGAAATGTCCTGGTCTTGCTGGGAGTACCACCTGAGCTGAGCCTTGTGATCTGCAGAGCTGGAGGTGAATCTGCTAACACTGGAGCTAATATCCCTGTATCGTGCTGGTTTTGCTGACCAGAGATAACAAGAAATCACAGGTGCTACAGGGGAAAGCCTGCAGAAACGGAATGGCCACACTTCTGCAGCTCTCTTTCTTGGGAGGAAATTTACTTTGGGTCATTTGGGAAAACCATTGCTTACCAGTATCCTTTGACATAAAGGATATTTGCCAATAGTTATGTGTCAGCGCACATGCTGAAAAACATATACTCTGAATGCAGAAACTGTCTTTGTTTCTGTGGGAAGCTAGTTTTTTAGGTGTGGTGTTTTAGTTTAAATATTTCAATTCCAATTATTTCTTAACTAACCTACCAGTGTATACAGTGTGTGTATACATACATGAAGCATATATATATTTATGGTACGTACACATACATTAATCTGATGTCTCACACATCTTTTATTGCCACAGTGTGAGATTCTTAAAAGCGCTTAGCTATGCCCCAGCCCTGCAGCTTTTGAAATCCATAAAGTTTAACTCAAAGGGATGCGGAGGAAGCAAAGCCTGACAGCTTTGGAGTGAATCTGCCCAGACATGTGCTATTTATATTTTCTCTCTTTTCAGACTCTATTGTGAAATTCCTATTAATTTCACTTGCAGTGCAACCAGTGTCAGCTAAAACGTAAGGCTAAACTTTTACATTTTACAACACATGGGCACAAGGCACAGGTATGCAGGTTTATTTTTGCTTTTGCTAGTGTCAGTCTTTATTCTCGGTACGTAACCAGACCTTTTCAAACTAGCTATCTAAAATACCTGTGAAAGTCTTGACTTTTGTGGTCTGTTTCCAACATTATGTTCATAATTATCTCGGGTACAGAATAAAGGCAGACTCTGTCCTTCTAATTCTGCATTCAAAAAATAGGAGACAGATATAATGGGAATCTCAAAGGAAGGATTAATTTCAAGTTAGCAGACCAGATCCTCATATGGTATAAATTAACTTGGTCCTGGCCTTACACCAACTGATTATAATGATTAACTGTTCATTTCTTAAGAATATCTGGGGAAAAGATACTTTACATAGGACTTGGAAGATGACAGCATAGTAAAACAGAATGGGAAGACATCGATCAGGAAGGTAACAAACATGCTTTTATCTACCTATTCATTTCTTAGTAGTCTCAGCAGTACATAAATATCTCCTCGTAGGTTATGTGAAGTAGAGGCTTCTTTTAACTATGTAATTGCTTATGTTTTCACTCCTTATTGATTATTCGTGCTGTGAGCATGACAGGAAGAGATGGAGTAAAGGTTACGGATGTGCCAGTCTCCAAACACACTGCAAATCACCGAAACAGGCACTGGATTCAGCAAAGGCTGTTTCAAATGCTAATTTGAGGCATGAGCCTTGATAGAGCTCTATTGCTATTATGCTTGGGATTTGTTATGTTATTATTGTTACTTTCTTGTTTAATATATGCCTTGGTTGCTCTGTAGTAACTGGTTGGCTTGAAGGGTGAAATTTGCTGATGCTTTGAGGGAGAAGAGAAAGTCTGAACTGAAATAAGGACATTTTCTGTTTTCTTCTTGTCCTGCACAAGAAATCTAAAGGTTTCTCCAGCAGGGAAGAGAGCAATGTGCTTCAGTGTAGAGAAGAGCTGACTCCGAAGCGCATTGTTGGTTTTGGCATGAATGGCGGTGAGCCTGTCATTGGTGTCCAAGTTGGGATGTAATCCACCTGCAGCGAGAGGGCTGGCATCCTCTGGTCTGTTAATTCAGGCCACCTAAATCAGTACCTAGATGGGAGGACTCTAAAGAGGGCTGTGTCTTGTAGAGGACTGTTGTGGTTTAACCTGGCAGGCAGCTAAACACCACCCAGCCGTTTGCTCACTCCCCTCTCCCCAGTGGGATGGGGGAGAAAATTGGAAAAAAAAAAAAAGTAAAATTCATGGGTTGAGGTAAAGACAGTTTAATAGGACAGAAAAGGAAAGGAGCAATAATAATAAACAAAACAAGTGATGCACAATGCAATTGCTCACCACCCGATGATGGATACCCAGCCAGTCCCCGAGCAGCGATCGCTGCCCCCTGGCCAACCCCCCCCAGTTTATATACTGAGCATGACATCATAATATGGTATGGAATAGCCCTTTGGTCAGTTTGGGTCAGCTGTCCTGGCTGTGCCCCCTCCCAGCTTCTTGTGCACCTGGCAGAGCATGGGAAGCTGAAAAAGTCCTTGACTGGTGTAAGCACTACTTAGCAACAACTAACCCATCAGTGTGTTATCAACATTATTCTCATACTAAATCCAAAACACAGTACTACCTAGCTGCTAGGAAGAAAATTAACTCTATCCCAGCTGAAACCAGGACAAGTTAATTATCTAATTTAGGTGCCCTTAGGGCAAACTGCAGGACCTGGAAGCACCTCTGGGCTTCCTCTGGGCTGTCATCACCCATGTCCCCAGGCAACAGCTGTACTGTACCAGGAGGAGACTGATGTACATATGATCTAGCACTATTGTCTGAGAGAAACCTGAGTCTATCAGCAGAAAGGAACCTTGAAAAGGAGCCTTGTTGCTACTCTGGCCAATTCTGCCTCTGTTGTGAACAGCCTCTGGAGACTCCTTCTGTTTCCACAGAATGTTTGGAGGGGCTGATGTGTTAAATTAGGCACCTAAATTATGTTGCTGCACTTGGGCGGTGTGAATCTCACCACTGTCACTGATCAGAGGGGCAGGGGACTGCAGGCAGCTCAATTGCCAGCAGCCCTGGCAGGGGCTCTCCGGGAAGGATGTGCTGATGGCTGGTGGTCCATAGCATGCACCAGCTAAACAAGCTGCCCGGAGGAACTGGGTACCTCCCAACGCTGCGGTGCTGTTTTTGGAGAAGCCAGAGTGCTGTTGACATGGCTGTAGTTGCGTCCAGAAAATACAAATAGTGGATGAGGTTTTATAAATGCTTCGGTTTGGGTTTGTGTCATCAGTTTTCTTGGAAGTGGTGGGATGACTTATCTCATCTGGCAAATTCCTGTTCTCATCAGTTTGGGACTGTTGAAAGGAGCATCCTTAGTGACAATCAGTGGTAGGTAAGATATCCAAACACATGCCTCATCTCAACCCTTTCACTACTTTTTTTTTCTTTCTGTAACCTCTCCCCTCCTAATGAGCACAAGGTTTCCCTGACAGCTGTAACTCTGCTGGGTGGGAGTCAGCTCTAGGGCCACAAGACCTGAATGAAGTGTCTCACCCTACAGTGAGCTCCCTGGGAGAGGAGGGTGGCTCCACACATCAAGAAAACCTTCACACCTTATGTGTTAACCATAAAAAACAGGACTGCTTTTTTTCTTTTATCTTGAGTGTATTTTCACAGAACTGGTGCATTCAGGAATTACTCCTGGTTTTGGTGATTAGCTGGTTGGTCTCCATAACTTTTGACTCTGAGCTGGGGGTCCCACTCTGAATGGGCTGCTGGTTAGTCAGGAGAGCCAAGCTGGAAAAATATCTCTTTTATTAGAGCATTTTCTTAGGGCTGTAATTGTACAGGTACCTGTAAATAGCCGTCTTTCTCTTTCTTGTGGTTTCCAAGAGTGTTAACTCCCAAATGTTAAGTTGAACTAGGGTATAAGGTGCAAGAGGAATGAATAGTCTTTGCATGGAATATTTGTGTCTGTTGCTGGATCTGCTTTATATTACCTCTCTAAAGTCCAGTAAAGTCACTGAATATAGTAAAAATAACCTAATGCTCACTTAGAAGGCATTTTGTATTCACGCTAGTAACACTGATCATGATGCAGTAATTGGCTGTTAATTGATATGATAAATATTATTATTAGGAAATTCATTCTAATTCAACATTAATTAATTTACTGTTGCTTTTGAGTGTTATTTATTTATTCATGAGAGTCAGTGGGAAAAGGGAGAAAATGCTTGGCTAACACTCCAGCAAAACTACAAATAATTGAGATTTGTCTCCCAGGAATGCTACCATTTTCATAATTAGAACAGTCAGAAAAGCAAACTTGTTACTGAGATTATTGGCCTGCCTAGATAAGTATCGTAGTAAATTAAGTTTAGTGTGTGTTGCAAGTGCAGTATAGTGGTATCTGATAATTAGTCGGTCATTTGCAAATCATAAAAATGGTTTCAGTAACTACTCAAGACTTGACTGCAAGACAGAACAAAGTTTTTTGTTTGAAATATGGCAGGCTGCTTCAAACCAAATACTCCCTGGTTTTATTTGAAATTTAGTGGATATAAATGTGTTGTCACAGCACACGCACATGCACATACACACATAACCTGAAGTTCCCTACTGAGATTGATTTTTGAACAATCCTGTGTTATCCCAACTGCTTTCACAGATTTTGTGGCATAAAAGATTTATGTCTTTGTTCTCAAGGTTCTTATATTTCTTCATTTACAATGAATCCTTCAAATCATGTGAAAAACGTCCACAAAGTTTTCTGGTGCAGGGTGTCTTTCTGGATTTGCTTAACAGATGCTACCTCTCCCAATGGGTTCTTGAATGAGTCTTGGAAGTGGTGCATGCAGCACGAATGTTAAATATCTATAACAGAAGGATGACAAAGCTGGGATGGAAATGTTTTCTTTCAAATTCCAAAACAGAAAATTATCTCCGCCCCCCCTTGGGAAAAGATAGAAATAGTTCATCTTCTTGTGATCCAGCTGTGAATATGAAACAGTTCTACATGTATCCTCTATCTTCCTACTGTCCTTCTTTCATGCACTTTATTTTTCTGTTCATAGACAAGGTAGAAATCTCTCCAGCACAGGGGTTGCAGCAGAACTCAACCTAAATCTGTAATGACAGTGAGTTTCCCTTTTTGTATGAAATTCTGCAGGGATGCAGAGCTGCTTATCAGTTCCAGTGATTTCCTGAAGGGAATTGTCCAGCTGTAAGGCAGTAGCTCTTCTCCTCTGACTGCCCTAAGTTTATACTGTCACCCTCTGAAATGATTAAAGCAGACTCAAAATGCCCATATCAGCAGCCCCTTTGTTCCAAACCAGGGCTTCTGCTCAGCATGGAAAGAACATTACTGAAATTTGTCTCTTTAATGTTAAATGGACTAGTGATTGAGCGCTTGTAAATTATGTCTCGCTGCTTCCCGCCTACCTTGCATTGATTTTTGCTTATGGGTTACTTGATCATATGAACTTACAGAGGATCATAAATTACTTCTGTAATTCATGGTAGAGTCTGAGAATGAAAAACACTAGCGCAGGGTTGTTGAGATAAAACATTACTGAAAAAAAATTGAATATCCACTTTTCAATAGCAGCATGATTTCTGAAATTTTATCCAAAGTGCTCAACACTAGCTCACAGATAAAATTATGGGTAACAGCAATTTTAAGGAAATCTACAGAACATAACTAGGAATATTACATGCTCTAAACCATAACCATCCTTCTCAAATCCCTGTGCCCTGGGGACAGCTGCACGCAAGATCTTCTCAGCTGATCTCACCTCTCCTACTTTGCTGAGCAAGTTAAAACCCACTAGAACAAGCCACACATATGACCGGTCATGTTAATTATCTTCATCAGGAACTTGGTTTGTTTTGCTAGAGGTGAAACCCAGCCCCTCTTTGACCTGGGCGGTGGATGTGCTCAGTTCAGCTGGTGTGCAAAGGTGCTGATTCCCTGAGATGCTGAACACGATCAGCTCATGTCGCTTCTTAGAGGCACAGGAAAACAGGCAATGGCCTTGCAGCGAGCAGGACGTGTCTGTGATACACAGAGCTCTGTTGTCAGTATACATGTTCACCAAAATGGCATATGCTGCTCAGCCCACTTCTTGGTGAATGTCCTTATTTGCCAGAGGGGTCTTCTACACTGTGAATAGCATTTCACATATAAATAGTAATAATAATTAAAAAAAAAAAAATATCAGTGCTCACCTAAAATCTTTTCTTTCACTAAAGATGTCCTCAGGGGCCACCATGGAAACAAATGAATCATTTCCTAGACTGGAGGTGAAAATTGGCATCCCAAAATTGGGATTAGTGTTGCTAAGGATAGTTTTCTATGTTCTGGCATAGGAAACATTGCTGTTTCATCTAAGTGTGATTAACACACGTTGTGCTTCAGGAGTTACCTTGCGTGTGCAAGTTGTCTTCGCTGGAGGGTACTGCGGGAAGACACAACATTCCCTCTTGAGCCTGATGGCAAATGAGGCACTTGCTGTAGTGGATCATTGGGCCTTAACTCCAGCAAGAGTTCTGGATAAGTCCAGATAAACGGTGCTATTATCAAGCCCTCAGACAAAGACTTCTCATCAGGTCCTGATGGCTCACTTGTAAATTGCTCGGTGAAGTTTTTTGTTGTTTTTATATAACTCCAACTACTTCTATTATTAGGTCTGTTACAAAAATTAGGTTTTCTAAATGAAGGAATGTTTTTGTTTGGGTTTTTTTTAAGTCTTGTCACTGTTAGAACAAGGCAAAACTGGTTTTGCTCTAACCAAAATGGAAAACATTGAAACAATGAAAGCCAAGTCTGGAAATTTTCAACCTGCTGTGTTGTTATGAGTTGTGAGCAATTGAAAAGAAGGAGTTTACAGTGGAAGTCTGAGTTCAGCAGCTATCACTCAGCTGGCTGTTGCAGAAATGGTCCCGCTGAAGGGAATGGGGCTGCTCCTGCGAGTTTAAGTAGGGACTGCAGAGCTCTGCCTCTTCAGAGTGATTATGGCTAGTACTCCCGCTATGATGATAGGGCTTCTGATTGCATTTATGGATGTAATAGCAGTAAATAGTGTGCTGAACTACACAGCAATAACTCTTCTGATGTCCTCTATCCATTGATTCACGCTATCAAGGCAGAGTACACACAGTGTTCAGACGAAGTCAGCAGCATCCAGGTATCTCTGCGCAGAGGTATTCTGTTGAACGGCCAGGACGATAACAAGCTGAGAATAGAAGTTAATGGACTGATATACAAAAAATAATATGGCTCACAAAATATATTAAAAGATTGCTTTGTGCTGCTAGAAAAGTCTGATGATCTTATTAATTAGCAATAGAAGTAAAAGATTAGCAGGTTGACTCTGAGTTATACTGGTGGATGATTGAGCATAATGTGGCACCACAACAAATATGAAAATGATTGTACTATGTTTATTATTCTGGCATTTAGTACTACTACAATAGTTGAAGATTAATTACGGGCATTTATTTCTCTGGGCTCTAGAAAGTGCAAGTTGAAATTGCACTAGAGCTGAGATTCTCCTGTTACCTGCAAAAACAGGTACAGGTTTTCCTGCTAACGCATGTTGATGTCAGTCCTGTCATGCTTTGAGCAGGAATCCAGAAGGGCAACTTTTGCTTCTCTCAGTAAGTTTGTGAAAGGCATTTGGTCACAGAGCAAAATGCCATGTTTTGTTTTCACTGTAGGATAGCAAAATAAATACACTTTGATACAAAGGCTAGAAAATGTTTGTTATGAGCTGGGTGAGCACTGCCACTTCTGTTGCAGTTCCATGTGGCAGTTTCTCTGAAGCAAGGCAGCATAAGAAGTCACTCTTCTATCCACCATTTCCATTGCGTAATGAAATGGCAAACTTTGAGGAAGTTTAAGACAAGTCCTGCTGCTTCCAGGCCAGAGCTACTGTTTCACCTGTGCCAGATGGCCATAAAGAGGACACTCCATTCACTCTCCCCACTCACTCACATGTGCAAAGCTATTTCCGAGGCTAGAGCTGTGCTCCCAAGATGTAACTGTAACATAATATTCTTCACGGTTTTTGATTTACCTTGTTTTATATTGTGGGCTTTTTATTACATTTTATAAAACACGGATCTGTGTAAGTTATCCTAGAAAAAGGGAATTCCCTAAACTCGTAGGAAAGTTCACTTGACAGGCAATGCCCACACTCAGAGAAGCTTTCTAGGTGAGATGGGGTGCAGCTCCAGTCTCACTGAGACTGCCCCAAGCGACTGGTGCAGGAAGAGAAGATGGGAGTTCTTCTGTACTGGCTTGACTCATTTTTCTTGGAAAGGCAGATGATGGCACATGGAGAGGGGACAAGCATTAGTGAAGGCTGAGCGTAGGGAGTGCTGCAGAGGAAGGAAGCTGCCCCTGACTCCTCTGCCTGGTGGGCGAGGAGGAGAAAAGTGAACAGAGGTGAAAATATTATCAAGGGCTGTTTGCGACCAGGGAGAGAAGGGTGATCTTGGCAACTGCTTTTTGTTGGACTGAAGTGACTGAGGGTGGAGGCCGCTTGAATTCTCACCTTGAGTGAGCTTTAGTGCATGGGGCAAATGGCAATGTAGTGATGGCACTGAAGTAGCTACCAAATGCAAGTACTACCTTAAAATCCTTCTAGATTTTTATCACTGCTGAATGGTACGATGTTAGGTGAAATCATCTGATGCATCTTCAGTGTCTTCTGTCCTAACACCCAGAAGGGGATGCACTCCTACCTGAGAGGCAGGTCATTAATATGCAGACATTAACATGATGTGCAAGACTTGGGTATGCACAAGTTTTATAGAAATGCAGTGGCTAGAGCTATTCAGATCTTGACGTAGCTCTGAAGTCCTACTGTATTTTTTTAGTAAGCGGATACTCGATTGAATGTTTCCTGCCAATTTCATCTTATTTGCAAACCAGGCTGGTTCTCTATCAGTGGAGTAGTCTGCGAAATAGAGGATGCTAATCAGCCGTGGGCTAAAACCAGGGAAGTAAAAGTATAGAGCAGAAGTAGCAGATATTCTGACAGATGGAAAAAATACAACATTCTTACCTTCATGAAATTTCAGGCAGCCAAGAATAGGTTTAGATTAAAGAAGCCATAATAGTATGCAGGTGGAAAATGGGACTATAAAAACTTAAACCTAAAAGAGAAAGAAAGAAGGAAGGAAGGAAGGAGCATGTGGAAAAAGAGGTTAGAGTAGGTTGGAAAATAGCAGAGAGGAAAATAAGTCACTACAGGAATTTATTAGAGAAACCCGATGAAGTGAGGTGGCATCTCAGGTGAAAATTCAGGAGGATTTTGTTCTCAGTAATTGCTAGGTACATGATAGTGTGGGTATTGAAAGCAAGTTAGTTTAAAATAAAAGACCCACAATATGGCTATTTTAAATTCCCCTCACCTTCTACATATCATTGCAGAAAGCCACTAATTTCAGAAGAGAGGTATCCAAAAATATAATGAAAACCACTAAAAATATTTGAGTCCATTGATGGGACATAATCAGCTTGAAATCAAAGCAGTTCAAAAGAAAAATGGGTTGTTTTAGCAATTGCAATTGCCCTTCATTCCCCTGTCACCTCTCCTTGCAAGCACATTTCTTTCTTTCACAGTCCCTTTCTGTCCCTGTCGCTGTGCAAAAGCCCTAAGTACATGTATTGGGAAGCTCATCAGCTATGCAGGTGTGGTGGGTTGACCCTGGCTGGACACCAGGTGCCCACCAAAGCTGCTCTATCACTCCCCCTCCTCAGCTGGACAGGGGAGAGAAAATATAACAAAAAGCTCATGGGTCAAGATAAGGACAGGGAGAGATCACTCAGCAATTACTGTCACAGGCAAAACAGACTCAACTTGGGGAAAAATCAGTTTAATTGATTACCAGTCAAATCAGAGTAGGGTAATGAGAAATAAAACCAAATCTTAAAACACCTTCCCCCCTTCCCTCCCTTCTTCCTGGGCTCAGCTTCATTCCCGATTTTCTCTACCTCCTCCCCCTCGAGCAGCGCAGGGGACAGGGAATGGGGGTTGCGGTCAGTTCATCACACGTTGTCTCTGCCGCTCCTTCCTCCTCAGGGGCAGGACTCCTCGCACTCTTCCCCTGCTCCAGCATGGGGTTCCTCCCATGTGAGACAGTCCTCCATGAACTGCTTCAACGTGGGTCCTTCCCACGGGCTGCAGTTCTTCATGAACTGCTCCAGCATGGGTCCCTTCCATGGGGTGCAGTCCTTCAGGAACAGACTGCCCCAGCATGGGTCCCCCACAGGGTCACAAGTCCTGCCAGCAAACCTGCTCCAGCGTGGGCTCCTCTCTCTCCATGGCTCCACAGGTCCTGCCAGGAGCCTGCTCCAGGGTGGGCTTCCCATGGGGTCACAGCCTCCTTTGGGCATCCACCTGCTCTGGAGGGGGGGTCCTCCACGGGCTGCAGGTGGATATCTGCTCCACTGTTAACCTCCATGGGCTGCAGGGGGACAGCCTGCCTCACCATGGTCTTCACCACAGGCTGCAGGGGAATCTCTGCTCCGGTGCCTGGAGCACCTCCTGCCCGTCCTTCTTCACTGACCTCGGTGTCTGCAGGGCTGTTCCTCTCACATATTCTCACTCCTCTCTCCGGCTGCAGTTGCACAGGTTCCCCCTCCCCCCTTCTTAAATGTGTTATCCCAGAGGCGCTCCCACCATCGCTGATGGGCTCGGCCTTGGCCAGTGGCGAGTCCGTCTTGGAGCTGGCTGGCATTGGCTCTATCAGACATAGGGGAAGCTTCTAGCAGCTTTTCATAGGAGCCACCCCTGTAGCCCCCCCTGCTCCCAAAACCTTGCCACGCAAACCCAATACAGTGGGAGAAACAGTAGAACTGAGCATAGGCAAATGACCGTAATAAACAAACTGAAAATTATAGAAGAAATTAAATTTAAACTTTTTTCTAATCTTTTAATGCCGTTCGTCTGAGTCTTGTTGAATTAGTGGTGGAGGGTTTTTTAAAGAAATACCATTTCAGTTGTTGGTATCCCATTTAAAGTTAAGAGTGACTCATGGGGCTCAAAATTTCCTGATAGGTAGTCTGAATACAACTGGGAGCAATAAAGTTGTATTGGTTTATGAGCAATACTACTGCAGATGGATGTTCCTTGAAGGGCTGCAGAGAGGTAAGGGTCTTTTACGCAGGGCAGTGAGCCTCTGGGACTTTGTAAGGTCTTTAGGGCTCAGTATCTCTGTATATTCCTGGGTAAGCACGTAGCTGCCTTTTAGCCCCTTATATAGTCCAGCAAAGAGCTTTATTCCAGAGACTGGGTACATCTCTTACACATATAACTTTCCTGGACCTCCAGGGTGGAAGGAACAGATTCTGGCTTAAAGCAAGTGTGCAAGGGAAGCACTGCTGAGGAGGAGAAACTTGAAGGGAGGGTTATGGGAGATGTTGAAACCATCCCTTTCTGGGATGTGCTGTTCCCATTGCAGCAGGATCTCTCTCTCTCGTGGTTGTCTAAAAGGAGTGTTTCAATTACCCAAAGACATTTCAGTACCATTAAGCAGATCAAATTGTTTAGGTAAGCTGAAACAGTGCTCTGCAAGCTTTCAGTTGGTCTTTTTTTCCCGAGTTCATGCTACTCCCTTTAATAAGGAGAAGATGCAACAAGAAGGATTAGGGAAAGGCCTTTTTTCTATGTCCAACTTTTGTTTTGTAATTAATACATTTTAAAAAAGAAAGCTTTTGGCATTGTTTACTTTTATCAACATATGCTTCCAGTTTCCAAAACCTGGGAAAAAGCGTCTTTCCTTCTTGCTTACTCTCTCTTCACACTTGGGAAATGTCTTCTTTCTTGTGCCTTGTATCAAATCAAACAGGCAGGAGCATGTTTTTTTAATAACTGTAGGAGATGTTTTGGAAGATGCAGTGGACTTCATGACTGTACTCATGCTGTCTGATAACTATGCCCAAGTGCAGTCTCAAGTTTGTCCTGCAGCCTAGTGCCAGCCTGTTGTGTCCCCACTGTCTGTGAAAGGAGTCTTGAGATGGTGGGTACATGGAGGTGGGAGGAGAATGGGGGCATCCCAAAAGGCACTAGTGCAGAAACTGGGTATGACTTATCCAGATACACTCCTCGGTGTTTTTAGGAAGAAACAGAGGATCCATGACAAGTTGAAATGAGGATGGTTGAGCTAGGAGCTCCTCAGGGTTTCATGCTTCTTTCAAACCTGGGGGCTTCATTAGCTGTTAGAAGATCCACCTCTTATACTCCCAAGTTTGCTGAGCGTCTTTTCCTGAGTACTCTTCAAATTTGAGTCAGTTAGGAAATTCTAACCTCTAATAGTATGAATATCTGCCCTGGACACCTGGAATCTGCTAAATGGCATCAATTTATCTCCAACTCACTTGGACGATTAATTGGCTCACCAGGCTTTTGTTGGGAAGGTAGGAAAAAAACAGCTTTTATGATGGTGAGGAAAAAAATAAAGGTGATTAGTAGTTTCTATAAAATCCAATTCTGTTGTTTTTCTGGGAGGGCAGGGGAGACATCACTTTCAAACAAAGCAGGTTAAAGTCCTGTCCCACCTGTGGTTGCTAGCCTGGCTGGGGAGTTTTATTGAGTTAGTTATTTATTGAGAACATAGGTGTGCATTGAGTTTGAAGTATCCTATTTGCCCAAAGAGTTGTGTATGGTTGAAGGCAGGTGTGTTAACATTCTCACACATGATTGCAGCTGCTGCTTTTAGCTAGTTCAGCTCATGCGTGGCCATTTCCAAACCTTTACTTGTAGTGGGAAATGAACGTTTGAGTCCTGCCCATGTTCCCATGCTTTTCCAATAATTAAATATGTATTTTCAGTATAATCAAAAGTTCAGACTTTTTGAGATTGTCAAATGGATTTACCTTTTAGAGGAAAAAAAACAAAGTAACAACTCGGATCTTAGGACTTTGAAAAATTGATGACTAAGTAACTTTTGAGACAATGATATTGCCTTTCATTTAAAAAAAGAAAAAAGTTAAAATAAGCAAGAGAAAATTGGGGCAGGAGGGGTTTTTTGAGCTTTGAGACACTTTCCTTCCTTGTTCTGCTTATATTCAAAATTTCATGTTCCTCCTAAACTATTTTTGTTGAGAAAGGTCCTTACAAAGTTGGAGCACTCAAGAGGCTATTTAACTGAAGAATAAATGTCAGATTTTGGATAAAATTGTATTTTTCTTACATTGTGTTCAGGTTTTTGAGTTGAAGAGCTGTTACACAAAACAAAGCACTTTAAATTCCTGAGTAAAAATGTTGCTCCAGCTCTTCAGTTAATCAGTACATCCTGTCTCAACCTTACACAGTGGTGTTTGCTTTAGAAAACAGAGACCAGAAGTTCCTTCATTAAAATAAAAATGAACATAAATTTTAAATAGGATCGTAAGAGCCCCTCTCCTACATGAAGAAGTAGGAGAGGGGCAGGTTTCCATTTAAATGTTCCAGGATACATCTGCTGTTACAAATAAATGCTATCAGTCAAGATAATCTTCAGCAGCTGTTAAGTAGCAGAGTTTCACCAGCTTCTCAGCAGAGCTGTGCTGATCACAGGAACGAGCATTTTTGATAAATGGGGGATTTCATTTCTGGGGGAGCAGGGGCGAAGTTGGCCTTGGCATTTTTGAATACTTTGAACAGTGCTTAGAAACTTTGAGGTGATTCCTTTGAAGATGCAAATGTGCATACCCAGGTATAAACTCCGACTCATAAACGTTTGGGTACTTATCTATGTTCATGCAGCCTCGTCCAGGTTGAGGCAGGGCTGCGTGGGGAAGGCTGGCATGGCTGCTGCCCACGGGGTGATGACCTGGTATGATGGTAGAGGAGAGGGGTACAATCTTGATGGCACGTAGGCTGGCACCCCTCCTGAGTTCTCGCTTCTCCTTAGAAACTGCTTTTGAAGAAAGAGCCAAGGTGAAATGTGTACTGCTCTCTGCACCCCTGCCCTGTAGATACACTCAGAGATGTCCTGTGTTTTTTTTTCGAACAGGAAAAGCGAACAACAATGTACAGTGGGATGAGGACTCCGTAGAATACATGCCAGCCAACCCAGTCAGGATCGCATTTGTCTTGGTTGTTCATGGCAGAGCTTCTCGGCAGCTCCAACGCATGTTTAAGGCTATTTACCATAAAGACCATTTTTATTACATTCATGTTGACAAGGTAATATATCACTGGTTATAAATTGCCTGTCTCGCCATCTGTCAGTCTACCCATCTTTGTCATCTTCTTCATCTTCTCTTTACCTCTGCTGCACAGAGTGCATGTCACTTTTTGTCTCTCCATCTGTTATCTGTTTGGAGCCTTTTTTTTCTCCCNTATGTATCAGCCCTCATTTCTCCTTATATGTCTATGAGTATCTATCCATGTCTGTCTGTTGTACATTAAGGGAACAGTAATTGATAAGTTGATGCAGACTGACAGTGGTGGCCCACTGGATGGAGAGCTGACCCGAGGTGCCTTGAGCAAGTTACTTTACTTCACACTGTAAAAGGGAGGTAGTAACAGTCACCTCCTTTAGGAAGGCCCTTCAGGATCTACTGATGACAAATGATAAATAAGAGCTAGTTACACTGATTAGTGATTACTGTAGTTGCAATAAAAAGAACTAAACAGGGGTCTCTGTTCATTTCCAAATTAGCATTTAGCAAAAGAAGGTGTGCACCATAGTAAATTAGGGCAAAGCAATGGCAACGCTCAGTGAGTCAAGAAGTAGAGTTGGTGGTTAGTGAATACACTAGTTAGGGAGGGACAATTTTGGACAGAGTAACTTGAATGTATTACTTTTTTCTCCTGTAAAGCGATCCAATTACTTGCACCGGCAAGTGCTCCAGTTTGCCAACCAGTACCCAAATGTGAGAGTCACTTCTTGGAGAATGGCAACTATCTGGGGAGGAGCAAGTCTTCTGTCCACCTACCTGCAGGCGATGAGGGACTTAATGGAGATGAATGACTGGCCATGGGATTTCTTCATTAACCTCAGTGCTGCTGACTACCCAATCAGGTACAATGAGTATTTTAAGAATGTACATGTTTTGTTCCTAAAGGAAATATGTATTGTAGGATATAAAGGATGACATGTCTGTGCTGTGCTGCAAGAAGCAGAGGTCAGAGGAGCAGTTTCTTCTGTCTTACAGCAGAAGACTTCTCCTGGTGAGGCTGGTGTCTGACAGACACACTTTAGCCAAGGAGACAATCACCTTACTGTACCCTGTGTGTCTGCTGCTTACCTAGGAGGGACTGCGGCTGTGAGCAGGCCAGCAGCACTGGTTCTTCACTTTTACTGAGGAAGCAGGGGCTGCTCTATTTGGTCGTTATTTCCAGCAAGGGGTACCTGCAAGAAAGGATGAGTAAAGTAGCAGGAAGTACTGGAGCTCAGCAAATGAACCCCAGGCATGGAGAGATTCCTTCCTCCCAGGGCTCTGATCAACAGTTTGATTTGATGTCTCAGAAAGTGTTGAAGGTATGAATACAGATTCAGTGAAGCTAATGTTCTCTTCTTCCTTTTTTTAGTACTTTTTCTGCAGAGGATAATGATAGTAGAAATGACAAATAAGTTGCTAGGAGTCAATTGTATCTTCAGCACCAACCATTGCCTGAATATCTTTATTCAGATGGCGTCAGGCAAAAAACTTCACATACCACCACATGACAAGGCTCGTGATTTTAAGTGAAATTATATTCTTTCTGGATTTACATAATCCAGGCCCCACAGCTGCATTCCGTAAGGTTTACTACATTGTGCAAAAGTAGATAGTCCGCAAAAAAAAAACCACAACCAACCAACCAAACAAAAAAACCCCAAATCACCAAACCATTCAAAAAATCCCAAAAAAGACCCAACCCCCCAAAAAAAACAAATGTCCTTAAACTGTTGGTTTTAGACTATAAGAATTATCAAGAAGAGAGAAAGAGGAAATTCTTGTGACTTCTGTTTCCCTGTATGTTGAAATGAATTGGTGAAAGGGGAAGTAACTTTCTTGAATGATTTTCTGATGAGTGATGACATAACATGCTTTTAATACTCATAGAAAAGAAATATATTAGATGCTTTCACTATCTTTTGCTGATTAGGTTTCTGCAAGATCTCTCTCAAAGTATGGGTCCCTTCCTGAAGCTGCTACTCAGACAGAAATCCCCACTGAAGAGAAAAATGAAAAAAACCATGAGCATATGCCTTAGGAAGAATTTTGTGAGAACTGACAAAAGGCTTTATTGCTGGTGCCCATTTCTGAGCACTG
This sequence comes from Balaeniceps rex, assembly GCA_013401315.1. NCBI lineage: Eukaryota > Metazoa > Chordata > Aves > Pelecaniformes > Balaenicipitidae > Balaeniceps > Balaeniceps rex. Next base: position 27,714 of record VYZW01015494.1, read on the forward strand.
TTAGTGAAATGCAACACGTTTTGGGGAGAAAAATTAGGGAAGAGCACAAGAGTCACAGAGATGGCATTGATATTGGAATATGGGGATTTGAATTAAGAAATCACGATATGTCATGTTGCATCTGATTTAAATACTTTTGGTGTCCAACAGGAAGAGACCTAACAATTTTGACATACTATCCTTGCTTGTAAGAGAGAGTATGTAGTTCTCTGTATATCTCTTGAGGTTTGGGAAAAGCTAGCTTGTTATTCCCTGTCGTTCACTTTCCTGGTGAGGAATGCTGCACTGATGATAAAAAATAGACTAAGGCAAGACCATAAAGGAAGAGGTAGGTGATGGCACTTTGAATCAAGTAAGGTAAATTGTAGGAGAATAATTGCTGAAGGTCTAGAATAGTTATAGACTAGTTCCAGCAGATGTATCCAGTTATCATTCTGTGGTGTTGAGTCTACCCTAAACGGTGTAATGCTGAGGCCATGACCTGTGGTGGTCTCAACTGCTCTTAGTTCCCTGTGGAACAAGTTAAACCATAAGGCCAAATGGGATCAGTCACTTATAGACATGGCCATAAACAGTCACAGGAGTTGTTGAGTAGACTGTAGTCAGTTTGGTGTTAATGGATTCTTTGTAATAATGCCGTGGTATCTTGCAGTCATTCAAATTCTAAACAAGTGCCATTCAGCTGGAAAAATTCCAGGCGCTTGTTTCTTCATGGAGGAAATTCTTAAAGGTCATGCTTCTCCATTGCAGTCACTCTCAGAGCTGCATGGTGGGCTCTCGGCAGCCGGGCAGGCGTCTGAAGTGCTCGCTTCCCTTTCTGTCAAAGTATTCTGTTACCAGAACTGATGGAAATGTGTTTCCTCTCCACACCATGCACTTCAACAAAAAGTAAAAAGCCTTTTTCAGTGCTACAACTTTAATGACAGTAACTTAGAGGTACTGTTAAATTTTTTTGAATATGGAATATTACAGATACAAACCCTGGAAAATGTTATCTCATCAAATATATATATGAGTCCATTTCATTTTCATAGTGGAGATGCTATAAATTAATATTCTTTATAATCTTTAGGAAGGCATTACCTGTCTGCATACCCCATAGAGAGATGATTGTTTTTCCAGGAAATAGTAAATAGGATGTTTGAGAGGTTTTCTTCCTTTTTCAGACCTCATGCCATGATTTGTCAGATAATGGGCTAGGGGCAGTTTACACTTCTCTCACTGGTTAGTCATATTGCAGTGGTTTTTGCTAGGTTTCCCTGCATAAGAACATATGAGTTTCGTGGATTAATGGTTTTTATCCAGAGCTGCTTCACATTAAGCTTTCACTTCCCACCTGCCATTCCATCTGTAACACTGAAACCTTTACTACTTTTCTTCTGATAATAAAAGCTAATCCAGTCTTACAAGTCAGAAAAACACCTTTGGTATGTGGGGTTCATACTGTATGAGCAGTCTGGTATGTTCACAGGCTACATTACAATTGCTAGGAGCCCTTCATCCTTCAGAAGAGATGTCCAGAAGCAGATGTCAAGGATCATACTACATAAAGGCAGGGGAAAAAAATATTAGAAACATTCATTTTGTGAGCAAAACAATTAAAAATGTGTAAAATAAAACATATGCAAGCCAGGAAAAAATCAGATACCCCTATTATTCTTCCTCATGCCTTAATGTTTAGTTTGTGAAGTGGAGTCTGTAGGTCCAGCACCTAGCACAAAGGAGGTCCTAATCCATGTGCTCCTAGTTGTTACTGCGGTAGAAATCACTGGCAAACAGACTCTGGACATAAAGGCACCTCCAACAAAAACACGGTGCTTCCCTTTAGTCATGAGGCAATATGCTATTTATTGGCCTAAGTGAAATGATGTGGTGCATTATCCAACCTTGACTCCATTCGGCTCCGTTAAACATTCTCAGCAGGAAAACAGGGGATGAAATGGCTAAAGACAAACCTCTACAAGCAACTCTGAGGTGGGAGGTTGTGTGACTGCCCCTCCTTTTGCGCTGGGGTTGTGAATAAAAAAAAGACACATGCCTTCAGGGTTCTCAAGAAATAATCTCTCGCAGTCATTGCATTCATAAAGAAATGAAAGAAACCAGCACCTTCCTTCCTTTTCCTTAACTTTTTTAATTTTAGTGGCATTTTTTTCATTATTTAGAGTCTTTTCTTTTGAGAGCTTCTTTCAAATCTCTGTGGGAAAGCTATTGATGTCTTTAACCTCTTACTTTGCATGGGTATCTATTTGCATTATTTATTGTCTCTGACAAACAGCATCAGGTAGTCAACCTTATGTTCAGGGACTGAAATTTCACTCCCAACAAGGTGAACTATGGTAGAGCATCTATTGATGCTGAATGTTTAATGTGCATTGCAGGAGTCCTTGGATAATGTGGCAGGTGAAGTGTTGCACCACTTAAATTAAGAAGTTTAATGAGATCATTTAACAGTGAATGTCATGTCAGTGCTTACCTGGCCACAAAGCTTGTATAAAGAATAAACATAATGAAACATTTGAACTATTTATAATTTACAGTAAATCACTGAGCCTCAATCACCAAAGGGATCACCAAATCTAATTGCCCGCTAATGCTTGGTCTTTAATAAAGGTCAAGCAAAATTATTAGCAGAAGCTTGGGGAGTGATTCAGAATAGTAAGAAAATAGAGTGGCTTATTGATGGAGCCAGGAATGCAGATACCTACATTTTCAATTATGAGCAATCAGGTATAACAAAAGAACTTAAAAGAAACCCAGTGAAACTACTTGTGTTTTGCTGTTTGGCACTATTTTAGGATAAAGGTTGTGTAGCCGTATTTTCCATAAAAGCCTGTGTTGTGAAGACTTGGTCAAATGAGACACATTCAACAGAGGTTTTGGTCTGGAACTTGAATGAAATGTGTATCATAATACAAATAGCACCGGGGGAAGGGTGGCTACAGACTCTGGGGAGTAAATGGGATGATCTGACTGGGGCTGGTCCTTTAAATAGGTGCCAGTTTGGTGTAGTTTATGGAGATCATCTTTGTCAGTCAGAATCACACTCAGAAATTAAGAAAAATGAGCTAGCAAAGAACTATTGACTGACCTGCTCTTGTTTCCTTGTGTTGTCCTCTGATGGTCAAGGTAACATTGTTAATGCTAAATAGCAATATTCATCTAAAGATTTAAATGCTCCTTTAAAAACTTGAGGGATGGCCCTTGAAATAGGTAGACCTTTCTCTCAGGTCGGTGTTCCCAGCCCAATCAGCCAGTGGCAGACAGGCAGTCTGACTCTCAGTCCTGCATTTCCTCCAGCAGACCCGCACTCCTGACTCTTCAGGAGAGTTGTTAGCAAAGATAACCACCAAAAATCAACAGTTTTATTTCAACTCCTGCTAAATCTGAATGTGGTAGACAGCCTAATAGTGATAAAGCTGTCCTTTCGCTCATCTGTCATCTTCACAGCTTTCATCTCTAATAACTTACATGGCCAGGTCCTGCACTGGGGCTATACCGGGGCTGCTGCCTTTGGATATCAAGAAAGGAAACTGAAGACAAAATGGCAGTGAGGAAAATTAATTACTTAAAATTCTCCTCTGTGAGCAGCAGATGAAGTATTGGTTAATACGAAACCAAAGTGATGACTTATGAACGAGGTCCCTGGGCAGCAAAGTGTTTGCCAAGAGTGAAAAGGTGGGAGTGGAGGGAATAGGTCTTCAGGTTTTCATTCTGGTGTCAGGTGGAAATAATTATAACCAACAGGTTTTAGAAAGAAGTTCAGCCTTTGGGAAAAATCCTTCAGTACTTTTTCAAGTTATTTTTCAGGTGCCAGAACCTGGGAGAACAACAATTTCCTTGTTTCAGCCACTGGCCCAGATTCATCCCCTGCAAAACATGGGTGACTACCACTCTATATAAACTACATCAGGGATGAGTTTTGCTCTGTCAAATTTACCATGACCTGCCCAAATTTCACCTGGGCAGTTGGCCAAATGACAGAACCTTTGAAGCAGGTGACTGGGAGAAAAAAGTGAGAGAATACAGTTTGCATGGAGTGAGTAAACCAGATTTGAGCTGTCCATCTGCTTTTGCAAAACTTCTGAGGTTTTACAATGTGAAGGCTTGAAATGCAGTATTGGAAATGCAGGAAAATGTCTTCTTAGAACGGAAACAAAGAACTTAACTTTCACATACAGCACTCTAGCTTTGTGAGAAATGTCTGAGACCCTCTTGCTGGTTACAAACTTAGAAATCCCAAAGCCACCAGGGCTGATGGAAGCTGTGTAATGGCAAATAGGATCACCAAAACCATTGGCTCAAAAGGCAGTTTCACTCTCTCTCTCTCTCTGTGTCTGACTTCTCATCAATTTGACTTGACTTAGTTTAACAATTCCATGTCTCACTGAGATTCAGACTTCAGAGCTGTCTCTTACAGATATTTCCTTACTGGCAATACGTAAGCCGGTGCTGGACATGAAGGCCTGTATAAAATATACTGACTTTCCAGGGCTGAATTTGACCTTATAACCCGTACAAAGCTGCCTGTTGCAATGCTGCTCTGAAATATAGGCCTTGCCACTGGAATAATGTACCGGGCACTAGGCAAATAATACAGCATTCTTTAAAGTGCCCTTTTGAATGTTATCCTGAACTGAAGCACTGGTAAATCATATCTAAACATCTAGATGGGACTACAGCGCAGGTAGCTTTTGCAGTACAACATCTGTTAAGATGTCATCGCCTGAGGTTTTTATCCCAGTATTGTCACTGACATTGTATGCAGTTTTGTTTGCTCAGAATATCTTATCTGGCAAGCCAGACGTCAATCCACTCTTAATGCTTCACAGGGAATCTTTTTTCCTGTCCAAAAAGGAACTTTATCAGTGTTTTTCTTGAATCTGCATTCTCTGAGAATTTCAGATGTGCTTCTTTCTTAAGTCTCTCAAATAACCTTTTCTCCTTCCCCTTCCTCACTTTGCCACCACATTTCCTTGAGATTTATATGTATTTTGAAGGTTATCTTTTTGGTTTGCTATCCCACTTCTCTGTTTTACTGTTAAATTATCAGTGTTTGGCAAAGCAGTGGTTTTGCACATGGTCACAAACGGGTGGGGTGAAATGTTGAAATTATTGTGGCTTAAAAATTTTATTTACATCTGGTGTTAACATAATATTTTCTTCAACCTGGCAAATGTTAGTGATGGGAGACTCATCCTTTCTCTGTGCAACCACAGCAGCTGAGGTTACTCTTTCTCCACCTCCCCTCCTGGGTTTAAGGCTATAAAGCAGCTTTTGCTTTTGGAGAATTGTGATGTCTGCAGCTCTTAGTAACTTTTTTGGATAGTTAGTACTTCTGAAATGTTCTCCATAGCACCTTCAGTCTGACAACAGAAATAAATGCACCCCAAATTGGAGACTGGTTTGGCTATCCAGGCATCTCTACAGTGCATGCAGATTAAAGATGCATCAATAAAGCACATTTTTAGAATAACAGTACTACTCAAAGTACCCTTGTACTTGGCAGCACGTTATCTTGTCGATTACAGTGCTAAACGTTCAGCCCTTCATCTCTTCCTATGTGAACTGAAGCATCTGAGCCAGCGTCTGAGACCACTCAGAGGACCGCCTGGCAGATGAAAGCCCCAGATGCCAATCTTTACGGTTTGATGGGCATTGCAGCATCTGAGCACTTGCTGGGCTGCCTGGCTGGCATCCTCTTCTCTTCTGTCTTGGCTCTGGGGCTGCTCACAGGGGCGTTCTCCAGCAAAGAGCCAAAGGTTTTCATCTGTTTGCCGTTTGCTTTCTGGATGCAGTTTATTTTTTACTTATTTATGACTGAGAAAAAAGTCTATGTCTGTCCTGGTTTCGGCTGAGTTAGAGTTAATTTTCTTCCTAGTAGCTGGCATAGTGCTGTGTTTTGGATTTAGTATGAGAATAATGTTGATAAAACACTGATGTTTTAGTTGTTGCTAAGTAGTGCTTACCCTAGTCAAGGACTTTCTTTTTCAGCTTCCCATGCTCTGCCAGGTGCGCAAGAAACTGGGAGGGGGCACAGCCAAGATAGTTGATCCAAACTGACCAAAGGGCTATTCCATACCATATGACATCATGCTCAGTATATAACTGGGGGGAGTTGGCCGGGGGGCAGCGATCGCTGCTCTGGGACGGGCTGGGCGTTGGTCGGCGGGTGGTGAGCAGTTGCATCACTTGTTTTCTTTTCCCTGGGGTTTGTTTTTCTCCCTCATTCTCCTTTTCATTGCAATTTTTATTACTATTATTATTATTATTTTATTTCAATTATTAAACTGTTCTTATCCCAACCCATGAGTTTTCTTACTCTTGCCCTTCCGATTCTCTCCCCCATCCCACTGGGGGCAGGGGGAGGGTGAGCGAGCGGCTGTGTGATGCTTGGTTGCCAACTGGGGCTAAACCACGGCAGTGTCCTAAAAGAGAGTTAAATGCGAGTCTTCACTGGATACCATTCAGCCTGATCTATAAACAATAACAGTACATATGTTGTGATAATGTACACCATTGGTTCCTAGGCAACACAGTTACACCTTTTTTCTTCAGGATGCTAGAATAATATCTAGAATAGTATTTTTGTAAGGGTCACTGATGTGTTGGGGCTGAGGAAGGCATTGAGCAGTATGAGGGGTCTGGCCAGCTCAGCTATTTGTCCTTCACAGCTCCGGGGCTATTTATGAAACCTGTTTCTCACTTACAATTTGTCTTTGTGGACAAATAGTCTGGGGTAACCAAGTCAAAAAAAGGGTCCTTGTACAGAATGGCTCTTGTACCTCAAATCCATGGTTAGCAAACTTCCCTGCTAGCTGTCCCGTACTGGCAAGCCCTTCACATGGTACTCAGCTGCTCATTGCATTCCTGGGCAAGAAGCTCCAGTGGGGTTTGAGAGTGTAGTGGGATGTTGGTCGTTAGGGAAGTCCCAGGTGTGACTTTATCTCTTTCATGCTCTCCTGCAGCTTTGCTTCAAGTGGCTTTTACTCTGTAGAATTAATTGTGAGGTGGGTAACAGAAGCTGCAGAGAAACAGGCCCTTGTGGTGTTTACCTGGGTTTTATGGCAGAAGCTCTTTAATCTCTCTTCAGCTGGGTTTTGGGGTTTGTTTGATTTTTTTTTTTTTTTTTTTTTTTTTTAAA